>JAYJME010001580.1:0-15977 GCA_036873775.1 Costaria costata
CCCCCCCCCCCCCCCCCCCCCCCCCCCCCCCCCCCCCCCCCCCCCCCCCCCCCCCCCCCCCCCCCCCCCCCCTAGTCCAACACTGTGTATCTCTCTCGGATGAAGAATGAGGGCGGACAATAGGCGTACTGGTTATGTGGTTGTTTAAGTAGAAAGAACCGTTTAAAAACACACACAACTGTTACGAGACTTAGTCTGGGTAGGTGATTCAGTAACCTTTTATCATTAGCCGAACAGACTAATACCTGAGCAATATGGCGGCGATGGCGGACGATGGGTTGGAGGTCGGGAGTTTGAATGTCACCACACCCACAATATATTGTAATATGGACACTGCAGTCCACTATCACTAGTATCGAGTGGATTCGTAGTCACTACCCTAAGTATACTACAGTAAGGGTCTCAGTCTAGATGCCCTTTGGATATCGGATATATGGGGCAAGACTGTTCTTCAGTACGTTCTTCGCTACTCGGTATATCCTATATCCAACTTGCCTTGATTGGGACGTTAGTCTATATGCAGGGAATCTTGCTTGCCACCACCATAAGTACCAATTAACGTTGCTGTAGGACGGAGTGTCGTTCAGAACAACAAGTCTTACGCTCTGTCGGCCACTACAACCGCCCTTAGCGTTCATCTACCCGTAGCATTGGCCTTGTTCCGTGATTATCAGGTGCAGCTCACGCACACCTGTTCACTTTATTTCCTTTCTCTCCTTCTACTCCTGGCTTCTTCTTATCTTTTTTTCTTATGGCCACATGAGCGCCTTTTCCAAATGATGTATTTTCTTCTTCTTCACAAGTGATCTTCACAGACACTCCGGTGCCACCTCTTCAATCTCTCTTCACAGAGGCAGAGACTCAACACGATCCATTTTTCAGGTTATGAGCCTCGACCTTTGATCTACACATCGATTGGCACCAAGCAAAGGCGTCCCGCTGAGTTCGTTACGCTCTTCAAAGAAGTTCGAAGGACGGTCTGCGCTATCTACAGTGCGGAGAAATTTGCTTCAAACATCACTATCAGCCTCGGCATCGAGGCAACACATCGACGTCAAGTACATCAGGGATACTAAACAGATTAGAGACTGCTTTCACGCCTTACGCGCAAAGCCGATTAGGAGACTGCTCGCACGCTCTACGCGCGAAGCAGGTAAGGAGACTTCTGTCACGCATTCAGGCGCGTAGCATGTACGAGTAATGAGTCCAGTTTCACGCTCTTATGCGCGAAGCTCTTACGCGTACGTTAAACATTGGTTTCAAGCCGTAAGTGCAAAAATATGCCACACAACTATTTTGTGATATCGTATGCAAATGTGTATTTTCGATACTAAACTATTTTGAAGCTGTAAGCGCGAAACACCCCACACAACTCTTTCCGCTGATCACACGCGAATCTAGTTTCCACACTACTTCTACGGCGTATAGCACAAAGAACGTTACAAAACCACTGCTTCTACGCCATCAGAACTAAAGTTAGTTTCGAGCTGGTTCCACGCTATTCATACGCGCGATGTCGTTATTAAAAACGTTTCTTCAAGCAACCAGATAGTACTAAGTACGTACAGTATTCGCCCTCGCACAATTTACAACGATAAAGACGAGAAGACCAAACAGCTGTAACGTGCAGCGAAGGTAGTGGACCAATTGCCTACTCAGCGTAGCTTCAACGGAATTACCTCCTGTCTATACGGGCAAGGGGCTTTCCCGCCTACACACGGCAGTTATCTCCAGCAACTACTTCTACGCCTTTAAGCTTGAAGCTAGTGTCTAGACTCATGGGAGGAACGAGGAGCACTCTCATCTCGGTCAACAAGGCCAACACAACTTCAATAGTACTCAACCAGCCACGGGAGAGTCAATTCCTGTCGGTTTATCTGCTACTATCAGTGTGGCACCACGAGCTAACAAAGAGCTAGCACCTCCAACATAAATGAACTGCAAGTTCTTCATCTGCTGCTACGACTGCTGCTGAACTTCGCGATCATCATCATCGTTGATTACAGAAGGCGTCATCAGCGCTTCTTCTTTTCAGCTGCTTCAGCTTATTTCAGCAGGTTCTACATCTACCTTGACTACTGCTGTACGAGCAACGCTGCAACAGCACTGCCTCGAGAAGGTATCGGCACCTACGACCGCTACAAAAACAGCAGCAGCTTTCTTCTTGTGTTCGTCGTAACATAATCTGCAACAGCAGCAGCCACGACTACTACAGCAACGTGGAACAACGGCAACACGAAGGTCTGGCCTTTTAGGTACCGCACTACAAGACACACATCATCACAGCAAACAGCAATCAATCTCACCATCATTTTCAAGCCTAGACCTCAAGACCAAGGAGGCACGCATCGCCATCTACATGCTCATGCATCAGCCAGTTCAGCGACACCAGCATCAACTCTTTCACCATGGGCATGACAGCCAGCCGCTCCACTACGATATGAACAAGCTAATGTGTACTTCGCGAGCCTTCACGAGTACATAAAAAAGTATTTGCCTAGAAGTTCGGCACATTGGTCCATTTGGGAGTTCGATGATATAACTTTTTGCATTATTTTCACGGGGGCGAAACGTTAAAATTGCGCCGCATAGCGGTATGATATGATCAATCTGGATGGGATAAGAAAACCTCACGGCAACACAGCGGCATCTCGACTGCTCGAGCCGAGCAGCCGGACACCTTCACGGCCATCATTATCAGGTCTACACGATCTTCAGCTTCATCAGCTTCATCATCAGCAGCAGCAGCAGCATTTCACAGCATATATTTACTAGTACTACATCGTTCTGCTATTCTTCTTAGACTACAACAGTACTACTGTATAACTACAAGTTTTTCAACAGCTGCAACCGCACCTACAAGGCAGTAACTTACCATGGAAGCATAGACACTGTCATCGCAACGAGATACCAGTAGATCGTTCTTCATGGGCTTTTCTTATTGCTTTTCTTGTGGGGTAGTGTTTCTTACAACGTACCAGTATTTTAGTTTTCTTCGTTGATACGTTAAAACCGCCGTACCACATTCGCACAGTATGAGTATTACACGTAAGAGTACTACAAGTAGGGTATCATTCAAGCTCATACTATACGACTGACTGGTTCGTACACCTTTTGCTGTGTACTCGCTTACGTCTACCAGTACATGTTATTTTGAGTTTTAGTATTTTTGGCTCCGCTCTTTAGCTTTGAGTGAGTAGGTATCATAAATTCAGACTCACAAACTGGATGTGATAACATACACATTTCATTCAGTACAGCGCTGGACACAAGTAAAATAATACTTCCACAGTTGATTGTCGAATGTTCTTCGATTTCTCGGTTGTTCTAGAATCACATTAAAAGGGCGCGGTCAACGTACAGCAGATATTTTCTTCCACTTTCTTATTCTTCTAAGATATTACTCGGTGATCAACAAAGCAGCATTACGAGTACAATATTTTGTGATAAGACTATCTTCATAGTCTACTGCTGTACTTTCAGTATTGATAGAATCTCGCTGATTAACAAACAACATCATGAAAAATTGTTTTTTGTGATACGACTATCCTCATAGTGTACTATCGGTATTCATTGAATTTCGTAATTTTCTTTGGAGTACGTACGTATATACACAAAACTGCGGAAATGCACCAGCTTCCACATATTTTTAAATTCATTGGTTTCATGTAGCTCTAGATCTCGATTTAGGGCGCGCGTTGAGCACCCAGCAGGCTGGTTTGCGCTTCTTCTCTACAGTGTTTTTCGTTGGTAATTACACCAAGCCTGTTTTTTGTACATAATTTCACCTCTATTACAGCTGTTCATACAACAGGTCTGAATATGTTGGTCCATTCGTCTTTTGAATTTTTGCGTAGCATGGTTACCCCCATGTTACCGCCGTTGATACACGGGTCTGAATGTGAGGTTATGCATTTGTATTTTGATTCTCTGAGTTACATGGTATACATCCATATGGCCGCTGTTCATACACAGGACGGAATATGGCGTAACAGTCGTGTTTAATTATTTGAGTATCAGGTTCTTCTAGCTACCGACTTTACATCAAGGGGGTGTGTTGGAATATGCACTCTGCAATCCACTGCCACTAGTATCTAGTGGATTCGTAGTTACTACCCTAACTATACTACAGTAAGGATCTTAGTCTAGATGCCTTTTGGATATCGGATAAATGCGGCGACATTGTTCTTCAGTACGTTCTTCGCTATTCGGTATATAGTGTATCCAACTTGCCTTGATCGAGACGTTGGTAATAATGCAGGGCATTAGCTTGCCACCACCGTACGTATCAGGTAATGTTGCTGTAGGATGGAGTGTCGGCCAGCACAACAGCCTCTAGAGTTCATCTGCACGTAGCATGGGCATTGTTCGGTGATGATTAGGTGCAGCTCACGCGCACCTGTTCACTCTCTTTCCTTTCTCTCAATCTACTCCTGCCTTCTTCTTGTCTTCTTTTCGCATGGCCACATAAGCGCCTTTTCCAAATGACGCATTTTCCTCTTCTTCACAAGTGATCTTCACAGACACTCCGGTGCCACCTCCGCCATCTCTCCTCACAGAGACAGAGCCTCGACACGACCCATTTCTTCAAATAATGAGCATTTTTTTAAGATAAGTGGAACTCCCCTATCTGTCGAACCTGAAAAATTCTCCTGGATCCTTCAAAATAGTAGGATTCGCCTGGTGGTTGTGACACGTTCACCTGTATATCTGGCGGATCTGTAACCCGCCGTTCTAGGGGAGGAGAGTGTTATAAGGCTTAGTTTAAGTAGGTGATTGGTTAACTTTTCACCAGTAGCCCAACAGACTAATACCTTAACACAACTCTATTCGTGGCTGCAAAGACAAGAGGAATCGATGTTAAGCTGGACCTGGCTCGACAACGAAAATATGGTTTTTAAAACGTAATTCAAGTACTTACACAACAAGTACAAAGTATGTGCAGCAACACAAAATCTGCAAGACTGTCGAAAAACGTCGAGAATCAGGCTTTGGTGTTTTGTTATGGATTCCGGGTATCTCGCAGGATTTCGTCTTGCAGCAGAAAATCCCGACACGTATCGATGTGCCCAAAGTCATCATATTCAAAACCCTGATACACGCACGTATCTAGTTTATGTAATGGGGCAAAATAACCCTCAATAGCCAATGTTTTGATATACATTTACCATTTGGTTGGGTTTGTGAAATCGAAACAAACGCACCGGTGCAAATGCTAAGGGCTCTCGTCGTGCGGTGTTTGCCGCGGTTTTGTGGAAATCCCACCAGGCCATATCTTATGGATTGGTTTTGACAATCGAAAAACAAACGTATCCGGGCCGCGAAACCAATTGGTTATTTTATCGACCTGGATCTGGTGAATGTTTCCGCTAACCTTTTATACTGTCATTTTCGGGCCGGCCTCCAGCCGAAAATGGGGCCCCGTTTTCGATCAGCCTCACGATCGAAACAGGCGGCCGGATGTGGGTTTCCACACATCGTAGGGGGAAACAAGCGCTGAAATATAACGGAACCAGAAAACAGAAAACAGCAGTACCAGACGCATATCTGCAAGGTACTGCTGTGTCCCTTTAACAACCCGCGCACGCCCCAAGAACCACCACGAGCCCATGGGGTCGGATAGTGCTGTTGATGACAACGAGGGCCTTGTCACTCTTGCAGTTGCGATGGCGTCATTCGCCAAGCGGAAGCACAAGTTGTCTCGTCGAGGACGAAGAGGGTAGTCATCGTCTGGGAGATAGACGTTTACGAACGAGATTGACGCAGGCCACGAGGAGGAAAAGACAACGATCACCCTCCAAGCGTGCAGAGTCCATACTTGTATGTCTTGATCTCTCGTCCCGACCACCGCTACCATGCTTCCGCGTGGTGGGTCGAGATGCTCCGCTGCGATGAACACCATGTTGTCCAGGGACGAAGCGAAAACTATTTTTTTAATTCACTTTCTTTGGGGTACCACATGCATGCTGCAGGTCTCCCTCGCGCTGCAGACTATGTTTGAAGAACTTGCTGTTCCTAAACAATCTCAAGACATCAAGTCCTGACAAAGGTCTCAGCCGAACCCTGGGCGTCTGGTTTGCCGGCCCGAAAAAATACTTCGCTTTTGATGCTCAAAACCAACCCATGACAGCTGGCTATCCATGTAAACTGAATCCATAACGTTTGTTTGTTTCTTGTTGTTCCATGTAGAGGCGACATAATTTGACAATACTACAAAATACGATCTGTGTCCTAAATTGCTCCCGGAGATGAACATTTTGACGGTGTGTGTAGTGTTATAAAAACATACGCGTCCCTGACAGACATATGTGTATACGTTGGTGCTACGTGCTACGGGGTATGTTATGGCTGGGCATTGGTATACTTTTCCCCTTGATAATAGGACAAGCGCCCAGAGACGGCCCCGCGTGGTAGCCCGATTGACACGAAATTTGGGCTGTTAGATACTGGCATACGTTAGTGGTGTTTACTTGATGACGAAAGCTCCTCGGAGTTTTTGACCTGCCCGGGTATGACTTTCCTATACCCCTTTAAGTTATTAGAGTCACTAAGGTTATTTTATGGTACC
This sequence comes from Costaria costata, assembly GCA_036873775.1. Lineage (NCBI taxonomy): Eukaryota > Phaeophyceae > Laminariales > Agaraceae > Costaria > Costaria costata. The sequence goes on from JAYJME010001580.1 coordinate 6,569, forward strand.
TATATTTGAAACGTTTAATATTAATGACTTATTGAACATCTGAAAACCATAACCACTCACAGAGGCTTAATGTAACTGGATGATGCGTAGTAAGACGACATACACCCCATGGAATAGTAAGAAGGCAATATGACATAGTACAGAAGAGTAGATTCGTCGAAATCCTTACAATATGCCAGGTATGCACAATCCCTTCAGTTCCCCAAAGATCTAACTCTGCTCCTCTCAATAAGGACTGTATACCCTTACGTATGCCTCGGGAAGCATAAAATAAATGACGTGCTATATATCATATATGCTAATAGACAAGCCCCCCCCCTCTCCCGCCCACATCCCCGCATATTTATAGTTTTCACTACACGATTTACACCCCCTCAGCCCCATAGGTATCTTACTCTGTTTCCCTCGAAAAGGACTATATATCGTTATGCAGCATTCCCGAATTCCATGTATGTTACCTTCCCCTCAATAAGGAATATATATCCCCCATTAGGTTATACAGAACACGTACTACGCGCGATCGTAGTATCCCACGCAGCTTGCAAAAGTGAATTTCGACGCAATCCTCGATCTCACCGAGGGCGCCCGAAAAAAACGTTTACGACACCTCACGTCAATTTATTCAACTTCGAGCCTCCCGACAGAGAGGGGGAGTACCTGACACCGTTCCCTTCCCCAAACGCCGTACTAAAACTGAACACCGGGGCCGGTAGAGTGCCCCCCCCCCCCCCCCTCTGCTAGATACAAGGCTTTCCATTCAACTATAAACATACTGAAGTATTACTGGCAGGCCACCTATAGGCCATAGCTAGCTGTGTACAGACCGCGACTTCAGCCGTAGTAGGTGGTACATAGCAGCTATGAGCTCGCTCCTAGGTGCAGCAGAAGCTTCTGAAGAGTCGTAGGATCGGCAGGTTTGGCTAGATGTACACTGCCTGAAGAAGGTCATGGGGGAGGGAGATATCTCGTGGGTTTGTCACTGTGGAAATAGTTTTAGGTTTTGGGGACGCGGCAAGGCTCTCGACGCTGGACTTGCCAGGCGGCATGAGCTCTCGCAAGAGCATCAAACGTGAATACCACCTATCCAAGGAACACCATGAGCATGTAACCCTTCTGTTTCATCGCGCGGCGCGCAGAAAACTGTTTTTTGTAACTGTGGTAAAGCCTTGACACCGTATATCCTACCTGGGACTTGGTATCCCGTATCACCATACTCGTACCTGTGGTACCTGGTACCATGTGGTACCACGAGGAGGGTACCCGGGATACCACCAGTATATTTTTTGCCTAGCCTTGCGGCCGAAGTATAGCACAAGCCTTGCTCCTACAGGCGAATCTTGGCAATACAGCAGCAGCAGTAGCGCTTCCTGCAGCTGCAGCAGTCAGGCACTGCAAGCCGTTGTTTTATGCGTGTTAACGTTGCCGCTCGGGGGGCTTGGATGCCGTATTTTGACGAGGCACCTTTATCTATTCATTGTCAGACCCTCTTACTGCGGTACTGGACAGCACCGGTACTATCTCCGTAGCACGTGACTATCTCGGGAGTAGTTGTACGGTGGTAGTTTAGCGGCAGCCTGCCCTTGTGGTCCCGACCACTACTGTATTGCACTGCTGTTACATCAGTAAAACACTGCGAGCCATTGCTTGAGGTGTCTCATATTGGGTCCGTGTTGGAACATGAACGCTGTGTTGCACGAGCGACCTGCGTTAATACGAGTAGGCCTCTTTCTGCGGAACCATATCAGTAACATTTGTATGGAGTATGATATATACACTTCTACAGTATGGGCTTAATAGTATCTGGGCTGCCTAGATTCAGCAATATCATGGCACTGCTGTACAAACACTGGTGCGCCTACTCGTAGCTGTGCCGGTCTTTTGTATCACATAATCATAAGCCATGGCTCGGCATGGTGCAGAGTTCTTCACCCCAACACCTCAACCGTCAAGTCCATGACGCACTACTATCCGAGCCCCCGTTTTATATCGTATTTTTATTTGAATGTGCAGCGTACAGCAGCAGCAGGAGCGCACTTTGCCGGTGGCCTTGATGTGAGGGTATGCCTCTTTGGAACGATTGTCACACTAAATATTCATACAAAAAAACAAAAGTGGAAAAACATGGTTTAGCGGCCCCTGGGGGGTAGTTGTGTAGGTGTATGCTATCCCAATCCCTGGGCACCCTTGACCTCACAGCTGTCGCCGCCCGCTACGCTCGCGCAAGAAAAGGGGCCGAAGAGGCCCATGGTATGGTGCAAGGAGCGACTTGAGAATGCCAAGAGGTTCAGCCCGCACGGCACCGCGCGGCGCTGCACTGCGCTGCTGCGCTGGGCTGAGCTGAGCTGGGTATATTTTTTGTCATTCTTTGTACTGCTGTGCTTCGCTGCAATACGTACTGCTGTACACAATACGTAAACCTGAACGTATAATACTGGTAGTATACCTGCGCCTATATACAGCAGTCTACACCGCAAAAAGTTGGGAAAAAAACAAACGTACACCAGTAGAATTTTCATTGGGGATTTTTCTTTGTAACATATGGTGTATATGGGTTCTTTGGTATTGAAAGTAGTGTGGGATCGGACACCTCGCTCAGTCTTGACGGGAGCAAGGAGAAAGCAAGCAAAAAACAACTTCGAACGTCCCCTCCGCGTGCATCTGGCGCCACCCGCTACGCTCTCGCAAGGAAGAATATAATTCAACAACATGCCATATATGTGAAGGGTGCAAAAGAGGCTCATGATTTGGTGCAACGATCGCCCGCTACGAAATCTAAGGCCCAAGCAGGCGACTTGCAAATGCCAAGAGCTCCATTCTCGAGGGAAACAACCTGCATGGCGTTGTGCTGAGCCGAGGAAGTCGAACAGAACAACGTGGTGCAGGCGGAACAGAACACTAACAACTGGCATACATCGTGTGTACTGACAATCGCCATCGTGTATGTAGTGTATCGGTGTGGAAAGGACGAAGAAGCCAGAAACAAAACGCGCTAGCGCTGCTGCTGCTGCTGCTGCACTTGTTTGTATGATATAAGTAGAGTAAAAGAACCCACTAACTCGACGGTAGTACCAGTACAATACGTACTGCTGTAAATATGTACTACTACAGGACGAATAGTACCGCCTACCGCTGTACCATGTTGTCCTGCAGCAGAAGCAGCACATATATTTTGCTTGCTGTCATGTATCATATGTAACACAGCACCTACCTACGACCTACTACCTGAGCCTATACAACGAAAAAGAGTTGCGTACCGGTATGCTACAAGTTCAGCAGTAGTTGTAGTTGTAGCATGGTACGTACATCATTCACAAATCAGGAGGGATTTCTGTACTCGTACGATATATATCTAGAAACCAGTGTTGGATCGGCTATGATATCTTGCTGATTGCACCGCCGAAAAAAATGTTCGAATGTCTGAGGTTCTGTCAGCCTCTTTGTACGCTCCCCGCCCCCTCTCAACCACCTCGTCATCAATTCGGTCCGGATCGAGCTGTACTCCCTCTCTGCCCCAGCGAGCCCCGTGGCCTGCCTCGCGTAAAGCCCGGTGCTCACCGTGGTCGTCGTTCGCCGGGTCGATCATGATCGATCGTATTACGTATAGAGTCGGAGTTCTCTCTCTTTATCTCCGGTTCGAAAAAAAAGCACGGTTTGAATTTTTGTTTTACAGATTTACACGACCCTTATATGTTCGGACATAATGGATTGGTCGCAGAAGCAGCAAGCCCGACAGAACCCATTCATGTTCCCCCCGTATATCGATGAACACACCACGCCTAGCCACGACAACGGCGACTGCGCTCCTTCCGATCCTCCCTCTACCGGCCATCGCCCGCCGATACCCGCTGAGGGCCGTCGCGCTCGCCCGAGTTGCCGTGCTCTCGGTGTGCGCCCGAACACAAAAAGACGAAAAGCTGGAAAGCAAGAAAATCTGGAAAGGTTCTGCAAGTAATAAGAGTAGGCGGTGTGCAAGTGGGAAGGCTGAGAGGCCAGGGTTGGGCAAACGGGGCAATCTCAGAAAAAAGACAAAAGCAAGTAAGTCTATACCTGTCGCTAAGAACTCTTGCAGTAGTCTAAAGGATATTTGCAATTGCCGTCAACGTTTGTGCGTTAGACAATGGTGGACGGTATTGGTTGTTGTTGTCTCATCGCAATACAGTAGTACGAGTACTGCTGGGAACGGTTTCGGTGAAAATCCAAAAAAACGGTATACCGTTTTCATGGCGTACAGCGGAGCTTCAGTGAGCTTGAAAGAGGTACCTGTCATTTTGGCGTCGTCAAAATTAGAAACTAGCCATCGCTCTTAGAAAATAGTATCAATCACTCAACTGGTCGAACTCACAGCTGTCGTATATTTAACAATTTTATAAACTATGTGGGCGTGGCAACCAGCAAGATAGCCATCAACTCAATTGAAGCCAAACATAATAGCTTGGTCGCTCCTCGAGTACAGTTCCATAAAAATTGTACACATACGAAGTAAACAAAAACTGTAGCTGCAGTCTCGTGGCGATCGCTATGATACCGCTGTGGAACCGTATGAATACTGTTAACACTATTAATAGTTGGCTCGATTCGACTGGGCTTGGCTTGGTTTGCAGTGAGCGCAGCAGCGTCAAACAGCATACACAAAACAATAAATTACACGCGAAACAAAGCCCAGCACGGTTTCCAAGCACAGCGTTTAACAGGCCTGAAACTTTGCGCAGACACCGCTCCCCCTTGATTGCCACCCCCCACGTGAAGCGTGCTCCGTCTTGAAAGGGATGCGTGGTCAATGGTCATATGACTAAGGCAAGCAACAAATGAGTACGCCCCCCCTCCCCCCCACGTGAAGCGAACCGACACGGCTAACACCCCCATTGTTCCCGTCAGGGCGGCCACATCAACACACCAAGCATAGCATCGCTCGAGCCTTACAGGAAGTTTAATGATTATTAACCTTCCAACCGTGAATGTTTTTTATTGATCTTCTTATACCTATCTTGCCGTCGCAGTCAACGTCAACCGCTTTGATGCACGCTTCGATCTCCCTCTCCTGCGCATAGTCGTCTTGTTCGTCCGCGTATTCCTCCAGAGCGACTCCGTCGATGAACTCGCTCCCTCGCTGACAATTTGAGAGGCACCACAAGCACGCACAGAGACGAGGGAAACAAACAAGGGCGAACATGTGCAAATGACATTAGATCGTTAGCAGAACCCGAGGATAGTGCATGAATGCTTCTGCACAGCGAAGGGTTATATGGCGAGTCGCATGAAGGGCGAACCGCATCCTACCAAGAGCCGCTTGCCAGGCGGACTTCGGCACCTCGTGCGTTCTTTCTTGCATATGAATGACGGCGTCAAATGAGGGTCTTTTCGATCAGCTACCTGCTTGCTTTAAGACGAGACAGGCACATTGTCACCTGTGGAAACATACAGATCGACCAATTGTGCATATCACCTGCCCCACACCACCCCACCCCACCCATCCCACAGCAAAATCAAACGTGGACGGCCAACCTCGATCCCGCAAGAAAACCACACGTCCCTAAGATAGCGACCCCCTTCCTCATCTTGTGCTCTCCCCCATCAATACATCGCAGTCGGTCTGAGCCGTGAAAGCCATGAACGTTTCCCATGTACCCAAAACACAATTAGGCACCCCCTCTACAGAGGCATGCCGCACCAATACATCCAAACCCGCGCAGGCAGTCGGGGCCCTGAAACGCATGGAATGTTGCCCCACGATATACAGGAACGGTAAAGTGAATACGAAGTATATATACTCCATGAGCTATTAAATAGCTGCCTTGACTCTTTACTCGCGTCTCTTTCCTCCTGTACTGGTATACATCAAGTGAATGTCATACATACTTCTCGTTACCAGACATACCTGGTCCATCAGCGCAAAGAGAAGCTTCAGTCCCAGAATTTCCGCGTGGGTGAAGGCGCAATCGTCCTGTGGCAACAGTGTCGACAGTCCACAGCCCAAGTTCGACATTAGTTGTGGTAGACAAAAGTAATACTGGGACATGAGTAGTAGTGGTAGTAGTAGTGGTAGTAGTAGTAGTAGTAGTAGTAGTAGTAGTAGCAGCAGCAGTAGTAGTAGTAGTAGTAGTAGTAGTAGTAGTAGTGGTGGTAGTAGTAGTAGTACTATTAATAGTAGGCGTCAGATGGATTAGTCAAGAGTTGAATCAAGAGATCCATCAAGACAACGCACGAAACAATGGGTCCGGTGGTCAGTAACGATCCCGTCGTCAAAGCACACGTGCGCCGGAACACACACAATCACACGTGCAGCGCAGGCAGTGGGTGTCAGGTTAGGTGGCCACTGTAGGCTACAGCAGTACCAGTATTAATAGCAACGTACAAGCACAGCGCGGCACAAACATGGATGTTCACCTCAGGGGGCACACGATCAGTCGCTAATCTTGCAGTAGATGGCTGGTACGAGTACGAGGTACTTTTTGCTCAGATACATCTGGAAATACATCAATCTGGCAATACACATATTGTACCAAGCATCTGGAAATACATCCCAGGTACCAAGCAGGTCTGAAGGAACAACCTACCACAAAAACATCATACATTGAGCAGAACCGTACATAGGTCAGACTGTCTAGACCAAACGTCGTACGCACGGCCGTAGTTGCCCGTAGGTAGCCATAACATGTTACCACCCAGTCCACCCGCTATGACACCATACCGAACGGTAACTTTACCATACCGTACCAAAACTGCACCATATAATACCGCAGCACACCACACGCCCAAGCACTATACATCTACGATATCTCAACATGCCGGCACCAAAGACGTACCATACCACACCACAAGACACTTAGCCACACCACACGCCCCAGCAATGTATGAGTACATCTACGGTATCAGTCGACTGTCTGCTGCCGATTGTGTGCGATCTAGTGGCGGCGCCAGGTTCTCGCTCCTCACCGCGAAAGTCCCCCTTCTGCTCAGGCTAGGCGGCGAGAGCAGCATCTCTAGGTCGTCCCCCATCCCCCCCTCCCGTCTCAAGCTTTGCGAACTGGACGCGGCGAGCGAGTCGCTAGAGTCATTCCGCGGTGTCGGGTGGGTGGAGGATCTGCTCCATTCCAGCGTAGCGAAGTAGGATAGCAACGTAGCACAGCAAGTAGCGTAGCAAAGCAACAGAGCAAAGGAGCAGCGCATAAGAGCATAGCACCAGAGCGCAGCATAAGAGCATAGCAAGGTAGAATATAAAAGTAGCACAGCAACCTACTGTAGGATAGCAAAGTGGCAACGCAAAGAAGCATTGCAAAAGAACATTGTACAAGAGCATACGAAGTAGTAAAGTAGCATAGCAAAGAAGCATACATACCATGAGAGCACGGCAAATGAGCGTAGCATAGGAGCATGGCATACCAGCGTAACACAGGAGCATACCACAGGAGCACACGTAGCATAGGAGCGTAACAAAGGAGCCGAGAAGAAACATACGTAGCAAAGGAGTAAAGCAAATGATCTTAACCATTAACCATGATAGCACAGCATAGGAACAACACACAGGGGGGGGGCACGGGCCTCAATAAAAGTCCCTTAACCTTTTTACTACCCAAAAAAGTATCCCACACTATTTGCAAGTAGTTTTGTCCCCAAAAACCGTTTCCGGCTCTAAAGGGGTTAAAGTCCCTTAGCGGGGTAGGTGTGCCTTAAAGCGATAGATGGAAAAAAAAAACACAGAGAATGGTCTAACGGTAGTCTAATACTTGCACCAAGTATGACACATACGAAGCGTTCGTCGTGAAAACTATGGTACATCCGATGAAATCTTGACTCAATTCGACATTTGATCACTCCAGTTGTTCTGCATGATCGACAGTTGTTCTGCATGATCGACGCATCCCCAGGTCCTACAGAAGATATTCGGCTAACAAGCCCTGGTTCAGGCGCATCATATTATACGTAACCGACTTCATGTTTTCTTCCTGCGGCTCAAGATAACAGCATTTTAGGGAAACCTTGGATATGTTCTACTACTGCTGCTGCTGCTACTACTACTACTACTACTACTACTACTACTACTACTACTACTACTACTAATAGGTCGAACGAGAGGTCTCCTCTTTTCTTTTAGACCGAAAATACGAATGACAGGTCTCGCCCAGGGGCTTGCTTGCATACAATTCATACTAGGGTACTGGTATATTTTTCCAACCATCTTTTACGAAGGGGGGGAGGGGGGTTATGAGTTTCATGTTTTTTGGGGGGGAGTGGAACTTCAAACATCTGAGATCGCAACGGATTTAGGGAAATTGACCCAATCCCTGTTTTTTTTTTCGTTTGTTCAAAAAAACTCTGTGGTCCGAGACATCGAGCCTCAAATGTGTACGTACCAAGGGCAGATGACAACGGCCATTTTCTATGTGGCTCCCTGGATATTATTTTTTGGAAAATATTTTCCGGCCAGCTCGTCGTTCGCCTTGTTGAGCTCAGTCTATGCTTCACTTTCTTCCAACTCCGCTCTGTTCGCTCGAAATACCTCGTTGAAAATACGAAATTAACTGCTGTAAAACTTGAACCGATACAGCCAAATTATTAAATACGAAGTATACCAGTAGAGCTTACTACTGTGTAGTATGGAAATGCGACATTGATCATCCAATTTCGATTTCTCGACGGATTTCGGTGCGCCTTGCCCATGACGATACGCATTCCTTGTTTCACCCGCTAACTCTCAAAAACGACCGAGATAAAGTGGGCAGCCAGTGTAAAGATCCAAAAATTGGTCGGACGGACTATACGAGTGCGCAGCTCGCGCCATTGCACCGTATGTCCATGTGCATGCATGTGCACTCTGCCTGGTTCTTGGGACTTGGAAACGCACACCGAAAACAGTAGAAAACAAGTACAGCAGTGCCTGGTACAGCAGTATCGGTACGTTACAGCAGTAGTAGTACTAGACAAGCAGGTCTGAAGGAACAACCTACCACAATTACGGGGGACCATAGTTAATAGCACCTACTGTAGACACAAAAGAGCCTACTTAAAACACCAAAACCTACATGTTTCCCTATTTTTCCTAACATTATTGGGTCCATACGAGCTGGGCCAGCCAAGGCACTGCTAGAACGGCTTTTTGGCTATGCCCCGCTCAATAATACGTATGTTGACGTAATATTTTGACACGGTGTTCTTCATGTACCAACAAACCCTTTACGTGTCATCCCTTTTTATTTTTATTTTTTTCCAGGATATATGATCGATCCAAAAATCTGGAAAAAAGAAAAAAATGACCTTAACTAGTGTGAAAAAAATAAAAATAAAGGGGATGGTTCGGATTACATTAACACGTGCGGTTCAAATACGTGGCTAACATTTCAGTCCCAAAGGTGCAAAATTGAGCGGGGCATCACAGAAAAACCATTTTTTTCTCGAATTACTTGTCTTAAGT
>JAYJME010001581.1:0-15976 GCA_036873775.1 Costaria costata
GTCTGTCTATACCTCTGGCCTGCTGCTTCGATAACGAGTGGTGGAAGGGGAGATGTCTGGTCCGGTGTACGTAGCAGAATCGTCTCTGTCCTATTTTCAGATACCGTGAGGCCTGCTGCTTCGAAGACAGTCACGATGACTGTCATCATTTTAGCAAGCCCTTTCGCCGATTTCGAGACAATTCCTGCGTCGTCAGCGTACAGCATTCCCCCCACAGCCCTTTCACGTATGCCAACGGCTCCTCCTTTTCGACTACCCCAGTTTCCTGGAGGCTGACAAAATCCCCCACGATGCTTTCGTCTTCACTGAAGCGTACCAGTACGACGTGTATCGCAGCAGCGAAGAACGCGTTGAACAAAGTATTGAGGACGTGGTGGTCACGTTGATCAACGTGGCGTACGTTCCTGACCTGGGGCCATATTGATTTCCTCGGAAGCAACAGACCATCACCATTAACACAGCAGGGGTCCAAGTAACGCCCGGACGGTTGGTTTTCCCGACCAATGACGTGGGTAGTCAGTGATTCGCCACGCACAAGGTGTACGGACGTCAGCAATAGTCCGGTCCAGAATCTGTCGAATCGGGAGAGATAGGAATGCCCCCGATGGTCGCTGCCACCATTGCCCCCGCCAAGAGGCCCGTTCACGTAGAATCCATGGACATTATCGATATGCATGTGTCGTACGCGCACGCCCGTCCAGGACTTTTACACGAGACTGCTAGGCAGCTGGGTTTCGTTTGACAGGAAATGTCCGGGCTTGTGGGGGATGTTCGATGGCTAAGGGGAAGCGCCAGCCTCTTCGTAAGACCACTTTCACCCGCTCGGAGCGCCCTTTGCAACGTCTGTTCGTCGACCTGTCTGTTCGTCGACCTGTTTGGACCTAAGCTCACCCAGTCAGTCGGAGGCGGCCTCTACCTTATGCTGGTCAAGGGCGACTTCTCGCGCTTCGGATGGACGTATTTCATGAAGCAGGAGTCCTACGCTAGCGATACATTTCGACGGTTCCTCGCCGACATTCGCGGCAGCACAAAACCATCGGTTGTCGACTGCGTCCGATCTGACGACGAAGGAGAGTTCAGCGGTGGCGAGCTCAGTAAACTGTGCGAAGAGCGCGGCATCCGGCAAGAATTAACCACGCCGAATGCACCGCAGCTGAATGGTGTTGTGGAGAGGGGACTGGCCATCGTTCAGGAAGCCGCGGAAGCCGCCTGTCTTGAGACGCCGCGCCTTTCCCCCGACGTCCAAACGCCTGCGACTGCATCTCTGTGGGTCGAATCATGCTTCGGGGCCAATGACGCGCTAAATTGGTCGGCCACGGAAGGTAATCCGGGGCGCCGCGTCGCCGTGGAACCCGTGTTATACCGAGCCGCCGCCGCTGTCGATGCTGCCGTTCTTGGAACCCGGTTATTGCCGCGTTTCCCGACTCAGCAAGGCGGCACCCAAAGCCGAATTATTGTATTTAAACGGCGGGAATAATCACCCTTCGTCGTCATTCAAGGCGAGGCTCCCGTCCGGCGAGGTCGTGTATACCCTCGACGTGACGTGGGCCGACCCGCGGGAGTCATTCGCGCTACCCGAGCCAACCGAAGGGGGGGAATTTGTTGATATACTTCGAAGTATCCCTCCAGAACCGACACCGCAACAGCCGCTGCCGCTATCGCCACAACAAGCACCGCCGCTGCGGCAACAGCAGCAGTCACCGCCACCTACCTCGCCGTCGCCGAAGTCGTCACCGTCGCCAACGCCGTACCGCGTTACCCGCCAGCTAATCGATCACCTGAGTGGTCCGCGGGACGACGACGAACGGCAACGAGGGTGGACGCGGGCGCAACGTCGAGCCCATACGAAGGGGCCTGTTATCGATGCTGAGAAACGAACGCTACATGTCACAGGCTTTTGTGGAGCAGCGCCCGCCGAGTGCGCCTCTCACTAAATTACCGACGTGTCCGGCGAGCGACCTGTCAGGGCCGACCTCGTTCGCCGATGCGACCGTATCCAAGTACAGACACGCCTGGCACAAGGCGATGGCGATAGAGGTTTCCGGACAATGCGATGCGGGGACACTCGGCGAAACTTAGCAACCAAGGGGCGCGAACGTGATTTCTGCGGAAAGGGTCTTTGAATGGAAGACGGCCGAGCATGGGAGAGTGGCGAAGGCAAAGGCAAGGCTACTAACAAGAGGGTTTAGTCAGCGTGACGGAATTGAGTATTTTGAGAGTTTTGCCCCAACACCTGCCGCGGTTTGCATTCGTTTGCTGGCTGCCACCGCGTGTGAATCGGATTTTGATTTTTGTAATTTCGATGCTGAACAAGCTTTTGTCCAGTCGAATCTTGAGGGGGATGTTTTTCGGCGTTTGCCACAGGGCTGGGGAAACATGTCTGGTAAGGTAGTACGTTTGAACCGCAGCCTCTACGGCCTCAAGCAAGCATCGCGCTCGTGGCACAGCTATCTGCTCACCCGCATAAAAACTCTTGGTTTTGAGCAGTGCGCGGCCGATGCATATATTTTAGGATTGGTTGAAAACGATACTGTTTCTATCATTGCCGTAGTGCATGTAGATTATATTTTTGCTGTAGGACGTAAACGTACGCGTGGTCGCTTTTGTGAGAACTTGAATAAACCAGTTCCCATCAACAACCTTGGTGAACTTCGCTGGTATGCAGGATGTCATTTTTGCAGGGATAAGGGCAAAGGTTTGCTAACTATTTCGCAGAAGGCTTTTACAGACAAGATTGTGGAGACGTCTGGTCTTATCTCCAACCGGACGATTCCGGCTGTGGTTGGTCTGAAGCTTGAAGAATTTGAGAACAATGGCCCTGAAGGTGACTGTTCGTTTCGCGCGGTAGTGGGTAGCCTATTGCGGCTTGCCAATCAAACTAGGCCCGACATCTCGAATGCCGTCAGAGCGGTAGCCAGGTACGCCCATGCACCGACATCTGTGCATTGGGAGGCAGCGTTAAGCACTTTGAAGTACTTGAGGGCCACGAGTGATCTTGGTATTACGTTTCAACGAAGTTCTGGTTTAGATTTAGAGGTGTTTTCCGATGCGGATTATGCCAGAAGAGAAACCGATCGGAGGTCGGTGTCTGGTGGAGTAGTGATGTATGGAGGGGCAGCAGTAAACTGGTTTTTCTAGGACGCCGAAATGCGTTACGCTTTCCTCCACGGAGGCCGAATACGTGGCCATGTCCGAGTGTGCCAAGGACGCTCTTTTTATAAGGCATGTGTGGTGTTTTATGTTGCCTTGCCCGCGGCGCACCATACATGAAGGGTTTTGAGGACAATCAAGGTGCAGTTCAGTTGTCACTGAACTCCGTAACGAACTCGAATTCGAAGCATATCGACGTGCGTCACCATCATTTGAGAGAATTCGCTTTTAACAGGGACATTTTTGTCATCCATGTACCGTCGGAATATCATCATGCCGAATTTCTGACGAAGCCGTTGAGTAAGGAGGCTTTAGAGTTGCACCGTGCTTCCTTGATGAATAGGAGTCATGAGTTAAGATCTGGAACATGCTGTGAGGATTGTTTGAGATTTTAGTATGAATATGTTCGATATTTATGATGAGCTTTGGGGCCGGACAATTTCTGACAACTTTGTGATTTACTCTCGTGCTGAGCACTGAGTAGGGGGGGCTGTTAGTTATACCCGTAGTGCAGCAGCACTGGTTTATTGGTTAGAGCTAGGTTGCAGGGAGTTCTACGTATTGTGGTAGGCATTTGCCAATTGGTGTTTCATCCTACAGCAGTATGGAGAGAGCGTATTTTATGTCGTATTTGCCCATGATGACGCACTCCTCCATCTGCTCGACCCCGTCCTACTATATATCGACAAGGAGTCCCTCCAACACCGATGTGCCTTCTGAACTAAGGCTTCCGGTGTATCTATCTGTCCATACCGTGAACAACGGGACTGAGAAAGCTTTCGGGGCAACAGCAGCACGCTGCCAACTGCCAATAGCAGCACGCTGCTGACTTTGGTTAGGGTTGGTGATGGTGGTGCCGCCGCTGCAACGGGCTTGGAGTGGAGGCCTCTGATGGTGGTGCTGCTCTCGCACACACGCAGAAGTGAGGGCCATCGAGACGGTTGAAGCGAGACAATTATGCCGCAGTGTGGTTCCGAACGCCCTGGGTGGCCTTACGTGGTCGGAATCAGTTCCCGCATAAATAGCTATTTCCCCGCAACTTTGGACGCCCATAGCACGCGATGGGGTGCCCGACCGGAGCCTAGACCTGCGCCTCAGTGTCCACGCGGCCCCCCTGCGTGCCCCGCACCCGAGAGCGTGAGAAACGACCCTTTGCTGCAAGAGAAACGCTTGGCTTTGTCCATAAAATATGCATTTCATATAAAGTAATATGTGTCCCTATGTTTGGCAACTCACCAGCACATCTCTGCTGTGTTTTCGCGTCGACTACGGGACGAACACCGGATAACACCACGTACAGTGACCACCGAGAGCTTCCCTTTGAACACTCGTCTCATTCTTACCTGATTAATGGGCCCAGCTGGTTTTTCACGAGGGAGATGCGTGTTAATTGAGTTCTCAATGAGACAAAACGTACCCCCTGCCTGCTGGCTGCAGCTTGGTTTGTTATTTTTCTCGTACGTCCAGGGTCCTTCTTCTGTTTTGGACCCAACACTACAGTGTAGTTCCAAGCAATGTATCCCCAAAATAGTCTAGAGGACTGCAGACCCAGATTGGGGACTGTAGACCTATTTTGGCGTTTGTTTGGGGACACGTCAAGCGAGGAATATTCCAAGAACACGACACACAGGGCCCGCCAACGCCTGCCCGTAGAACAGCAGGTTCTATGTCATATTATCCTTGGGCCCTGCTCTTCCTGAACGAAGGGAAATCTTATTTAAGTAATACTTTGGAAGCAAAACGAGAGACCTTGCCTGCCGTCGTGGGGTGTCTTTCGCCTGCTGTTTCCTGCTGTGCCCCCGTTGACTATCACTACGTGCATGGTGCCGTTGTCACTGGGAAGCTCGAGATGTAATTACACACCTACCACCAGCAAGCTCCACGAAATGGGCACGCCGTTGGACGCCACCAACAGACGATGGACTTACTGTTTAGGGATTGCCATAGCCGCCGTCTGCCCTGAAACCGCTTTGGTTTCGTTAATTTATTTACCAACACGATGTCAATTTGGCAATACTCACACTTATTCACAGACTCACAGCTTTTAAACTCACACCTTACTGACGAACATCGGAATGAGTCTTGAAAATTAAACAAGTACACGCTTGGAGAACATTTTTGGTGGAATTTATTTTGTACACGCACACCCCCCGGGCACCTGGTGCTAAAGGCTGTTCAAAGGGTAGAGCCTCCTTCATTCACCTCCGGTATAGTTCTGTTCGCTGTAGGTCCAGGCTACCACTCACAGGGTCCCCCGTTCCGTGTTCTTCGTGTCCTTTGGCATCTTGTACTCGGGAGGGTAAATTCCAGTGCTCGGAATACAACCATTCCGAGGTCCAAACTAGTACAAAGCGGATATTCGAGCATTCGCCATACGATAGGATGCATTATCAATACGATGCGTGTGATATACAAGTACATCATCGATGATACGTGACAGACATTGGTTCAGCTTTATTTTGTTAATCGTGGCCGTATCGAGTATACACAGGGGTTTTGGTGGCCTACTCCACAGATGCCGATCCCGTATCTACACGCCACCAGTATCTTTAGAAAATCTCAAGTATCGGTTGATAGCCGTTCCGTTTCCTCGTTAAGTGAAACGGGGAGTGCCTAACCACTAGACCCCCGGTCATACCATAGGCCCTTCGCGCATAGCTAGTACAGGTACTTACGACACGTCATCGTATCTGTAGTGTCCGGTCGCCAACTACACGAAAATGCCTGTCAAGGCGTCCGAGCGTTGTGACTCCGGATGCTCTACTCCACCTCCAAACCCCGACCCACCGTTTCAGCGAGCGGTTCCCACATGTACATGGACAAGCATGAAATCCCTCTTTTCTTCCAGGTTCCAAGTAGTTGTACCCACCCCGCCAGGTTGAACCACAGGTTTTTGTTGCTGATATCCTTGATGTCCACCGTTGGTTCAACTGGCCCGCTCCCGTGTTCATGTTCCTCCCCAGAAAGCTTGAAGAACGAGGCGACGTGTCGGCTAACTGTTGCCTCCCCTTCTTTATCTATAGATCTATAGGCTATCCAGTACCATCCTGGCGAAGACCTCGGTATTCCCAGACCCATGCGTCATCCTTTCCAATCATTGGTTCGCGGCGAAACAAAGCATACACGGGAGACACCGCGGGGGATACGGCTGCCGGCTACGAATCTCGTCCCCAGGCCGACTGTGCTACTGCTACTCGTCTTCAAACTCATGGCTCAGGTCGGCCTGTTGTAGATGGAAAAGCGGGTAGTCCTCCATCGGACATAGGAGAGCCAGGACAATACGAAAGGGACTTCTGTCCCTGTACCGTATCGTAGGAGCATGCTGTCTCAACATCGACAACACTGCTATGACAAATGTATTTATTGCCGACGTACTAAACATCAAGGCAACCGCAACACCGGTCGACAAGGAGAAAGCAGACCCGCAATGATGACCGAGATCGAGCAGCGTACACGAGCAACAGGCAGACCGGGCAAGCAGGCGGAACATGATGGGTCCAGACACATGATACATGCCAATTCGAGCACGCATGCATATGTCTATGTGCATACGATAACGAGCAACATACCTCTGGTTATGAGTCACGCAAGGATTTAAACATGACGTGCATGGACGAAACCACATTGAGCAGCGGGCAGATATGCGCTTGCGAACGGCGGGCGAGCGTGCGGGCGCGAGCAACGGGCCGACAGGCAACCAGCAGGCGGAGCGTGGCGGCAACGTACATATTTAGCGTCGGAAACACATACATCAATATATTGTAACTAAGCGAGACCGAGTCGACGCAATGATGTACGGCAGGCGAGCATGCGAGCACGAGCGATGCGAAACCAAGACACAGACGAGCTAAGCGCGGTGGGAGCATGCATTAACGTGTTCACGTTGGATTCGAACGTTGACGTGGGGTCAAATGATAGAGAGACCCTTTTGCGCAAGGGGTATCCGAGGCGATGTATGAAAGGCAGTTCAGAGCGTATGATTTTCTGTCGCAGATATTCAGCATCAACACAGACATTGGTCGGTTCCGTCGACGTAATTCTCCGGGGGAATGCTGGGGAGAGACACTGAAATTGTACGAGGCTAGAAACGTCGGCCAACCGATTGAGCCGAGGAAGAAGTTGACCCATTTTTACATCGCCAGAGGGAGTGATTCCGTAGAGAACTTTCTGGAGATAGAAGGCGTGTGTGAGATGCGTGACGCTGGGATGAGTTTCGATGACCAAACAGTTTATGGTATATATGTCGCTGCCTTTCCCTCCAAGTACGACCTCGAAATCAGAGAGTTGAGCTGCAAACAGGTTTTTGATCGTGAGGGGGTCATGAACATAGTGCAGGCGCAGTTCGAGCTCGTTCGAAATAAAAAGGAGAGCTCGTCGTCGGCCCATGCGCTCGTTGCCAATGGCGGGGGTGGTGTAGGCGGTAGGTGAGGACGCGCTGGCGGGAAGGGAGGTGGTGAAAATGGTGGTAGAGGAGCGTGGGGTGACACCAACGGCAAGCCCAACAGAAGTCACGAAAGCGGTGAAAATGGCGCTGCCGTGAACGGCGAGACGCAGCCGGCCAAGTGGCCAATATGCTTTACCTGTCGTGGTCGAGGTCACTATGCCCGTGATTGCACGGTGAGGCTGTGCAGTCGATGTCATAGGAAACGTCACCAAGAAAGCAGCCGTCTCCGGCGAAATATAGAGTCAGTGCTGGTGATTGAGATGATGTACCCGGGAGATGGTGCCATTGTGGCGGCGTCGTTTGTGGCGACCAATGTGGATGGCAGTGGAGATGAGGTATATGGTCATATTCAAGGCGCCCCTGTGGCATCAGCCGAGTCTGTTGGTGGAGTTCTATTGGTGGTAAAGAGGGGTTGGCGTTGGAATTGCAGACGGGGGAAGAGCGGAAGTCGTTCGAGACTTGGTGCTTAGAATCCGGCAACATGTCAAACAGTTGGGAGAAAATGGCTGATCTCCGACCGTGCAAGAACTTCGTGCGTGTCGCTACTGGCACGCACCTTCCGATAAATGGTCACGGCAATCTTGTTGTTAAGCTTCAATCTGGCCAGGAATTGGCACGCCTGAAGCTTACCGACGTTGCTTACTTACGGAGCCTAAGCTACCACCTGCTCTCAGGGCCCGCTCGTGTCATGCAAGACCCCACTTACCTTTGTGATCACAGATGGTACACTGTCCACCTCACGTGTGGCGAGACGCTGCTATTCCATTTGGTCGGAACATTTTACTAATCGTACGGTGCTAGACTTCGTTCTGAGACAGTTCAAGCTTGCGCCATTAACGCCCATGAGCTTTTGGCCCATTACGGATATGGACATCAAAGCCTACTGTTGCTCCACTGCCCACACACACCTCCACCTGTTGCTGAGGTCTGCGGAGAAACAAGGCGTGAAGCTGAAGAAGGGCGGCAAGCTACTCTTGTGCGTGGCGTGTTCGATGGAAAAGGGCATCAGCGCACCAGTCAACAAAGTCACCGAACATCGTTCAGATAAGAAGCTGACAAGAGGTTTTGTCGACCTCGTTAGTAAGAAGACCGTTTAATCCAAGAGTTTAATCAGTATGCCATGGTTGTTCGGGACGATAAGACTCGGATATCGTGGGAATGCGTTCTGCGCAGTATAACTGAGGGCCCGTTAAAGCTTGAGCAGTGGCTTACTGACATCCGTTTGACATCCGTTTGCACGGAATCCATGAGATAGTTTGGCCCGACGATGCGAGTGAGTTAAAGGGGTGAAAGATCAATGATACTTGCAGGAAACATCGCATCAGGCAAGAGATTACATCGGCAGATAGGCCGCAGCCAAATGGTGTGATATAAACTGGACATACTCTCATTCATAAGCTAGCGAAGGCTTGCGCTTTCCAGGCGAGGGTATCCTCCAATGACGTGACGTTACTGGCTATTGCTCCTCTGTGGCCCGACGCACACCATAACGCGTGTGATGTGTTTAGCTGTACGGCAACCTCGTCGACGTCCGGGTATACATCACGGCACGCGATGTGGTATGGTGAGAAGCCACCTCCAACTATGCTGGAGTGGCTTCAACTCCGTTTTTACCTGGCAAAGCGAAACAGAATGATTGACGCGCAAGCGCAGCCAGGATATGGTCTTGACCTCGCAACTGACCAACCTCGAGTTCGCGAACGTGTTTCATTTCAACAGAGCGAGGAAACGCCAATTTTCTGCTACGTCACCTCGCAATATGTGCCACCCCCACTCCCTTCGTGTGCCGAGCAGACGACCCCTACGCCCGTTGAGGGTGGGGAAACCGGCGTTGCCACCAGCGAGGGCAGGGAGGGCACGTCCCGTCCAGGTGGTGTGGGGGGAGAACGCGTCTTAGGATGGCGATGGCGTCTTCGATGTGACGTGGATCGGCTCGAGCGGAGCTGCTGACGACATTGACACCGCCGGCGATGAGACGCCGACGACCGAAGAGTTGTGCGGGGGATCGATCGGGGGGGGCGATAGCCCCTCATCCGGTCCCAGCAGCAAACTCCAGCAACAGCAGCAGCCACGGTGGCGGCAGCAGCAGCAGCAGCGACTGCAACGCTGGCAGTAGCAAGGACAGTACAAGCCGCATTCCCGGCGATGAGCGTGCCACGGAGCTGCCCAAGGGGGAAGCGCGCAGACTCCAAAGCTGGTACACGCTGGAGAGCTTCTCGTCTGGGACGAGAGGCGGGAACAAGTGTCGTGCCGAGGAACCTGCGTCGGGTTCTTTGCACGCCTTCTTGGCTGACTTGGTACGTCTGGGGCAGGAAATTGATTCGGAGGATGACTTTGGAGGCCAGTTAGGCGAGTTGTCGGACTCCCTTACCTCCTCGAGCCTCTGGATGTCCGACGAGCCGCCAAGCGCTCTGGCGCTGCAGCGGATGACGGGTGAATTCAGCGACTTCCTCTCGCTCGTGGTCATACGCCGACGTTGCTCTGGTCGCCACCGAAACCCAAGGAGAGCCTTCGTTTTTCATACACGGTGCTCCTGTTAGCGAGGCAGAGGTACTTTCTGTGTCGGTAGCAGGTGTAGACCGGTCGCGTTGTGAGGGAGCATGGTACCAGGTTACGGATAAACAAATGCAGGGACTTGCAGAATCGATAGCATTCACAGTGTTGGACAAGTTACCCGACGGTGAAAAGGCCGTTGAGTCCAGGTGGGTGTTGTCTTGTCGGCTTCTACGATAGCCCCGCCCCCAAACCAGCGATTTTCTTTAATGAACGTTTTATGGCTGTTCGACACGAGGAAGGATGCTATGAAACAATTATCCAATGATTTCTTGTTTGCGAAGGACTATCGAACGATGACGTCAGAGTGGCGAGGGGCACCGTATCTCAGGAGATACGGCCGGGAGCTGGTTTCAAAACCGGCGATTTCGTTAAAGAAAAGTTGGCGGGGCTATCGTAGAACGACTCTCTTACATGTCTGACAACGAAGGCTAGGTCACTAAGACGAAGGCTAGGCTTGTTGCCAACTGGACCATGCACAGAGAGGGTGCGGACTTCCATCACACGTCCGCACCCACGCCCGCAGCGGCATTGATCAATATCGTGATGGCTGTTGCTATTGAGCTAAAGTACAAGGTATACCACCTAGATCTAGCACAGGCGTCCACAAATGCTGACTTGGGCTGCATGGTGTACATGAAGCTTGCTGTTGGATGTGGTCAACTGTCCGCCACGTTTGTGCGTTTTCTAAAAGGCTTTGTATAGCCTGAGGCACAGTGGGCTGCTGTGGAACGTCCTGGTGGTTGTGAAGTTGGTTACTGCGCATGGTATGGAGCAGTGCAAGACTGACCCCTACGTGTTTTGTCTGATTCGGGAGGGCAGCGCATTACTGCTCTTGGCGGTCCATGTAGACGATATGGCGGTTGTTGGCCCGAGGGATGAGATTGACACACTACTCTTTGTGCTCAACGACGAGTTTACGATGAACGACCTCGGAGAGCGTTCTTTCTTCATGGGGTGTGCGTTTACGCAGGACGTAGAGTGGGTAAGCTTGGCATCGTCCAGACTGCTTTGACTGAGACCCTTGTGAGGCGTTTTGACGTAACCACTACGTTCCTTTACCCTACTTCCCCTGGTGCGGACTTACGAGCGAGGATGATGGGCGAGTCGGGTGGCACTTGGGCCTACAGGGAGCCTGTAGGATACCTACTGTGGCTGACTGCCATGTCAAGGTCGTATATCGCTGACGCTGTGCGTGCTGTGGCGCGTCACTCCCACGACTCAACCGCAAGGTACTGGAAGGCGGTGCTCATGATCCTCGAATACTTGCTCGGAACGAAGAATCCTCGTCTTTCGTTTAGACGGGGGTCGGAATAAAAACTTGTCGGTGTTTACAAATCCGAATTTCGCCCAGAAAGCAAACGGGAAGAGGCCTGTTGCGGAAGCAGCGGTTACTGTCGGAAACTCAGTCGTGAGCTGGGGTAGCAGCACACAAAATATTTACTCTCTAAACCACCGAGGCCGAATCCGTAGCACTCGGGGGTGGGGTTGTCATCTTCTACGATACCCCCCCCCCAAACCAGCGAATTTCTTTAACGAACGTTTTATGGCTGTTTGACACGAGGAAGGATGCTACGAAAAAAACTCTTCGAATAATTTCTTGTTTGCGAAGGACTATCGAACGACGACATCGGGGTGACCAGGGCACCGTATTTATGGAGATACCGTCGGGAGCTGGTTTCAAAACCGGCGATTTCGTTGAAGAAAAGTTGAGGGGGCTATTGTAGAACGATTTGGTTAAAGATGCGCTGTTTGCGAAATCAGTGTGGTCTTTCGTCGTCCCTTCTCTGTCGGACAAATGCTTCCAGGTGTTCGTATACAACGAAGGGGCTATCGCGTTCGCCAATAACCCCCTTTGCTTAGCAAGGACCAAACACATCGGCGTGCGCTTCCATTCTATTCGAGAGATGCCGAGGTCGAAAACGATTCGGTTGAGTACGTTCCAATTAAGGCACAAAGCACTTACCGGCGGTGAATTCAGGGTCCACGGGGTTTCCTGGTGGATTTGCATGCGGGATGAATCTGCTTGTGCTATTTACGTTTTGAATATTTATTTGTCGATTTATTCTGTTTGGCGCGGAGTGATTGCTATGTTCAAAATCATGCAGAAAGTACACCGACATCTCGCATTACCGTCGCGATCTGTTTATCTATGTCGGGAGTGGAGGCGTTGGGAGACTTCTTCCCGGGGGAACTAGGTTCCTCGTGATCCCTGACAGATGCTGTTGCTCGCCTTTGTTTTCATCTTGTAGGCGCGGCGGTTGTTGTCTGTCAATGATCGTCACAATAGTTGTATTTGGGATATATTTGCAAGAGGTTTTGATCGGGTTTCCTCTTGTTCCGTCGTTTATTTATAGGTCATAGAGATTATGCTTATATATAGTTTCGTCGATGATTACTTAAGAGCCAGGCAGAGTGTTGAGATGGTCTCTCCAAAGCCACGGTTACGTGTCGATTGAAACTACGGCGAATCACGGTTGTGCCGCGTTTGGGTGTCCGGAGCTTGTTCCTGTGTGTGCCCGCGAGGGCTCCTGCTCTCCTTCATTATCCCTTTACCTGATTGTCTCTGTGTGAGGCAGCCAAAAAAAAACGATATCTGGTATAAAACTCCGTTCATTCGAATGAGAGTCCGTCGACGCTAACAGGCACGGTGGCACGGGCATGCGCAATAGTAGCGACGAAAACCAAAGTGAGGAAAACTGAGGCGTCGGGCCAAACGGCTAACCTGACGTCGAATGTGGCATGCAATTGCTTGCCTGTTCCGCTATTGAAACGAACGCCGTTAATACTTCCACCGCACTTTGTGGCCGAGGGAGTCCGGGTTCGGATGAATGAACATCTTGGTGCCACGACAATCCTCCATGGCCAACAAAGAGTCGACATGACGTTGTAGGTGTGAGAGTCGATGATGACACGACAATGCTCGCGTCACTAACTTACGTACACTCGTAAACCTATTGAAATAGCAGGGCTGTAGGCTGCTGTAGTGGCGTTGCACTAATTGGAATATAGCCACAACAGCATAACCCATACTCCCAGTACGCTGCGAGGATCGAAAACAGTTTAGTACTGCGAGAGAGTTGCGAGTACTGTATACCGTATGAGTACTCGTAGGAGTATTTCTAACTGCTGTAGTATGAGCAGAGCACTACTAATCGCCGAAGTACTGCAGGTACTGGCAGTATGATCGTCGAGCAGTACAGCAGCACACCCTGGTATGATACTATATCCACAGTGCAAACATCTGAAATACGTTCGCAGTTGGTTGTATCATGTCGCGCACCAAGCCTAATTTGCCTAGGCAATAAACCCCGAGCACCATCGAGAAATCGGTACGGCAGAGAACTCTTGTACAAACTTGTGGTGCAGGAATCGTAAGATCACCTCTTCATGTGGACATATTCCATGCCGTCTTCGACATGCTGCTTGCGGTGCGTCGGCGCTCTGCTGCCCTCTACACCGAATGAAGGTGTTGTGGTGCAGGTGGCATGCGAGCAACGCCTTCTGCCCACGTCGACCATGGAGTCCTTAGCATGTTGTTGCAGTAGACGCCGGTTCTCATGCCCTCCGCATTAAGCAAGGACCAATTGCCCGAGTATGTATCATAGGAGCAACGCTTGCGGCGAACGTTGATTATGCCATCCTCAGCATGTTGTTTGCAGCAAGGACACGTGCTGCGAATGGGGTACTCTTCAGCGTTTTTGGGAAGTGTTGGTTCTGGCTGCTGACTCTCGACTGCGGAACTACGCAACTCCTTTGTTTCAGATATTATGTTTCGGTTTACTGTATACCTCATGGCTTGAGCTCGTTCGTCGGGGGGGTGTTTGGTTTTGTTCCTTTATCCTTTAGAGCCGGAAACTGTTTTTGGGGACAAAGCCACTTGGACATACAGTAGTGTGGGATGGAGTTGGGGTACTGAAAGGGTTAATACATATGTTGTCGGATAAGGTATCGAGAGTTCCCCAGGTGGCCCGCCTCAGAAAAAGCATGGAATGTTCAACGCTCCTACCGTGGCATGCGTCTGAGTCGCGTTCTCAAGATTGCTGCCTTCAAAAACTAAATTAGGCTAGGATAACACCATGCAGGTGTCGTCAGAACAACACTTACTTGTTGTCAATTTTTGTCAGTGTCGTCCCCAGCGTGTGCTTCCTGGGATAGGTGGTATTTATGCTGCCTTCGGCAAACGTGTAATCTACCCGCATACAGGTATCGTGGGAGAAATGTTTGACGAAGATGTTGACCGTGCCGTTCGTAGAATGCGCGTTGCAGTACCGAGGCTTATTAGTGCCCAGGACATCGAGCAGTGGATCTCCTGGCACAAGGCGAGGAGGTGCCTTAGGTTTTGCGTCGGGATCTTCGAACGTACACAGCTCCTAGTACGAGGCAGCCCTGCCTCATTTACCTCTCTACACATAGCGAGACCAAGGCAGTTGCTTGCCATGTGGAGATTAAAAGCCTCTTCATTGCGGTGTGCGTACAGGCTTTCAATATGTAATTAGTCTGTTTGTTTAAAATAATCCTGGTTTCGCAAAACTCTTGATTGTGAGAGCTGTTGCACTTGACAGATTTTGGCAAAGCGGGTGTCTGCAGAAGTGGGCGGGCTGGTGCTAGTGCATGGAATTTGTTTCACCGCAAGCCATCACGTGTTGCCCTGGGCGCCGTGTTGCAGTGGCTTTGGCGACAGAGTGCTGCGGGTCGTAAATGAGATGTTTACCAGCATATCAAAAGCACACACCCTGGCTTAGCTGGGCATTGCTCACCGCTCAGACGACCACGAAAAAAAGACCCAACGGGAGTGTTGAGTCATCTGTTCTAGAGCCCTCGATTTCGGTGGGCGGCTGAGTGGCTTCCCTGTGGACCTCAGGGTCCATGTTATAACACTTAAATAAATCGTTTGTTTTTTTGGCTCGTCCAACTTCCATCTTTCATGTGGAAAGGATGGGATTCTACAAAAGAAACTTGGGTTTTCCAGTCAGGGGATGCATGGCATTGTTTCCGTTTGTTTCGTGTTGTGTTTGTTTGTTGCCCTGAGGGTACGATCCATGTGTGGTACTGTGGCTTGATAAGCACACGGCCTACTGCAAATATAAACAGGAAGTCTTGCATCATTTAGAGTAGTACATATTGTTTTCAATAATGTCTTCTCCTTCTCTCTCAGACGGTCTGTCGGCCAGTACGACAACCCCTAGAGTGCATCTGTCCGTAGCACAGGCACTACTTCGTGAATATCAGGTGACGGCCACGCCCACCTAGAACTTCTGCTCCTCTCCTTCTTTCCCCTGTCTTCTCCTACTTTATCTTCTCTTCTCTTCTTATAGCCACATAAGCGCCTTTCCAAAAATGTATTTTCTTCTTCACGAGTGACCTTTGCGGTCACTTCAGTGCCACTTCTGCCATCTCTCTTCACAGAGACAGACCCTTGACATGCATCATTTTATAAGGATTACGAGCCTCGCTCTAATTCTATCCGACGCTAGTTAGTCCTTCATGCCGTTCCCTTGTCGATCTGTCTCACGTACAGTATGGTTCTAGTGGCCGGGCCCAATTATGTATGTCGCGATAACCGTCCACAGCACATCCGTCCCGTCCGAGATCAAAACACGCCACTTCAGTGGGAGCTGTTTGAAGAAGTAGACATGGACAGGAGCGAAAATTATCCCGGCCACGATAAGACAGAAGACAATGGACAGGTAGCCATCTTTGATCAGGGGAACCATGTACCCCTCAATAGTCTTCCCCTCGAAAAACCCCATCGTGAAGATGAACATTAACGCGTAGACTGGACTGATAACAAGTATGTCAATGGCCACTTGCATCGCTGCGTTCGAT
>JAYJME010001582.1:0-15974 GCA_036873775.1 Costaria costata
ACTGTAGACACAATAGAACCTACTGTAGACACCAAAACCTATATATTTCCCTATTTTTGCTAACAATATTTGGTCCTCTTTACTAATTATGGCCCCCCGTAATAACATTAGTGTGTATACTGTATTTTTTTCGCCCCCATTTAATCTTTGTCAATTTAATTTCTATGTTTCGAAGTATTGCACTTTAACGCATTTCTCTCTTTACAGGTATATCCTAGTAGCTACAACGTTTAGAATGTATCCACACATACCTGAACTATTATTGAGATACAAGTATCATACGGCTAGCCGCAGAGTGACTAGGGCAAGTCTGTAATCATGGGGCTAACGGGTTTGCGGTGGCGCATAATTTGATGCCCTCTCTGCCGCGTTGTTGCGCCTACACAAATTGAAGGCAGGGGGGGGGGCGATTCCCGAACGGAACTAAAGCACACTTCGTTTTGGAGTGAGTTAGAGTCCAAGTCCCCATCCTCAGCCGGAAGCGAATCATTTCCAACCGCACCTACCTACGCTTCGGAAACAAATTCAATGGAAGTTGGGTTCTTCAACTTGACAGTGTGGTGAATGCGTCAGCTCCCCTGGTATTGATAGCCAAAAAGCCCAATTCCCGACGTAAACATACTTAAAGATGTTTCCAGTCCCCAGCGGTCAAGTTTGGACATCTCTGGTTTCTCGGAGCTCCCAACCGCAAAATGCCCCCTTCCCGACCCGCATTTGGGGACCCTTCTGAGCTTTTTCTGCTTTCGTTTCGTTTTCGATCGTTTTCCTTCACGTTTGTCGTATTGTTTCTGTTATTCTCGATTATCTCGCTTAGGTTTGACATTTTTATAGATTCTGATTTCACGTTTTGAAATATCGTGTTTTGATGATTAAAAAAAAAAAACACGCCTTGTTTTTTCTTGAATTTTGAACGCCCTTTTCCCGATTTTATCGGTTATCTCGCTGAGGGTTGACCTTTTTCGATTTCGGTTCGATATACGTGTTTTTCCTTTGGAAAACATATTGTTTTTAATCGACCGTCTTAACGTCATTTATTTCGTTTTTTTTTTCTCCTTTTTTTGGACTATCTCGCATAGTTTTGGATGATTTTCGATTCTATGATCCGAGTTTTGGAAATCGTTTTTCGATTTGTTTTTGATAAAAACAAACATGCTCGAGCTTCCTGTGGTTGTTTTGAAGATGACATACCGTACAGGTATATCTGTAACTGATCCTGTTGAATGTGTACGAAGCGGTCGAAGGCTGCCATATATGCCTGCATGAAACAAGATTAGCTAGTTCGTAGCTCGTTATTACTGTACCTTATATATTATCTATATACCGTAGTTCGGGCTATGCGGTATCAGGGATCTTCTCAGTTACCGGTATCACGAAATCCGTGCAATGCGTGCTACGATCTCAATATAGTACACCACCAATGTTTGTTACACACTACTATTGACATGGACTGCTCACGCAACGGCGTTTAGGTTTTCTTCGATACGTAACTCTGCCAGAACTTCTATGGGCATTCTTGGGAGCGTAGTGCACAAGTGCACAAGACAAGTGCGTCTTAGTAGGAGAACAGCACAACATCGGCGTTAGCCCCTTTCGCCAATTCAAACATCACCACACTGAATCCAACTAGTTTGTCTCCACAAAGCGTTTCCGGCTCTAAAAGGGGGGATACAGGAGGATGGCGTTAATTGAGCTACGAGTAGATGGCACAACTTATGTTGTTGCACGAATGAATACCGGTATATCGGTACATTTCCTCCGTACTTGGCTGTGAATATTGAACATAACACCACACACACACCTGCAGCTTCTCGGTAAAACGAACATAAACCGCTTCTCCCGCGGGGACACCGAGGTTTGTCGCGGATCTGGTTATCAGACATATAGGCAAAGATGCATGCATCTGTATCCAGAATACCTGGTATATAATCGCTTGCTCAAAATACTACCACCCGTCCACCTTTTTGAACTACTGTACGTATGAACCACATGGATGAAGTTCCACGATGTGTATAGGTGCCTGGTGGATAGGTAGGCTGGTACTCAGTCGTGTCTATAGGCCAGGATCGAGGTGGTGTACTGTACGGCGCCAAAAGCATTGCGACATACGTGTAGCACATCGGTACTCCGCGACCATTCGTGGTCGCAAGATTGTATCAGATCATGCTGAGGACAGCTCGATGTACTGCTGTGCCCCAATAAACCCAATCCTGAATTCGCTGCCTCTTCGACGTACAGCCGAAAGGTTAGCCCGGTTCTGGTAACAGTGTGGTAAGACTGTGCCACTTTTGCCCACCCCCGCACCGCCGATACACTTTCGCCCTCGTTCTGGCCCCCCCCATCTTTTCCCTTCTCGCCCTCGGCTTGTATCATAAACTCTGCGGTACTCTTGGCTCTTTTTGGTACCTACCACCACCCACGGCTGTCACAGCAGCCGCGCAGCACACCCCCCGCGCTGAGTCCCAACATCCCCTGCTTCGTATATTGGATTTAGTCTAAGACCTCGTATATCTAGGATATTGGTACGGTTCTATAATTTTACGTATAATACCAGTAGGATTTAGTGTAGAAAGTCGTATGTAGGCAACTGTACGAGTATCGTAGTATGGTTTTATGGGACTTAGTGTAGGATATCGTACATCTAGGAAGAAGTGTGGAATCATGGTAAATACAAAATTAGTGAAGGGTTTCGCATATATACAAAATAATATTTTATCATGGCTTATAGTGGATTAAGTGTAGGATATTGTGTATCTAGAAAACAGTATAGTGCCGTGATTTTATATATATATATATATATGTGTATTTTTTTTGATTTGTATGGTATCATGGTGTCTACAGGCCTTTGTATAGGAAGTCGTATGATGTGGTATCACGTTTTATACCGTATACCAGGTGTGATTAGTGTAGGATATCCATTATCTAGAAACCAGTGTGATACCAGGGTTTTACAACTCTTGGTGAAGCATATCGTATGTTTTCGAAATAGTATGGTAAAATTGGTTCCATAAGATCTAGTGTAGAAAACAGTATGTAGCATCTATATAGAAAATTGTATGGAATCATGAGATATTAGGCTAAAAGACAATCAAAACTTAAATACAAAAAGTGCGAAACAACTCTGGATTCTTGTGTATTTGCATCAGTTGAAAATAGGCGGCTTTCACTCTATTTTCATGTCGTTCGCAGTGTGTGGCGAAACGCCTACACGCGCGTACTTGAAACTATATTTCTTAGGGTTACTGGGTGGCCTTAACAAAAATAATCTGCACTGCAAGCCGCTCAAGCTGGCCGAAAATCACCGAACCCGATTCTCTGGTCTACGCCAAAGCCGAACCTTCTACGCTCGAATCTGATAGTTTTGGGTCGCACATATTATATATTATTCTTGTTGGTAAGTAATCATTTTGCCGTCACTCGATAACACGGAGTAATTATCTGTAGTATGCATAGTTTATGTCCAAGAGTTAGATCCTCGGAATATCCAATAGTGCCCAATCAGAGTTCATTAGAATTCATTACAAAGCCAGTAAACGTTATGCAGGACAATGAATACATTGTCGTGATTGGGATCTGCTATATCGTGAGTAAGTGGTTTGGTTGTTTAGTATCCAAGTTGTGGAAAAACATTCCACCAAGTAATACATACGATAATGGATAGACTGCCGGTCGTATGTGGTTGAGTTGAAGTAAACACACATGATGCGGAGTGATGGATAGGCTGTCGCACATTATGTGGCTTGGTTGTAAATCGGTCACGATTGTTGTTGCGTTATCTGACGTAGGAAGTCCATGTTGCTGTTGCGATTCAAGATCGTACATCGTAGTGCATGTTGCAGTTTGCGATCCTTAAGGCCACCAGAAGAACAGGAGCGTTTGCACGCGCGCTCTCTCACTTCTTCTTCTTATTGTTCTTCTTCTTTTGCTCATCATCAACCCCGCTTTTGAGCACATACATTAATCAACATTAGCATGGAGTCGCCAACACTATCTTCTCTCTTCAATTGAAGCGTTCAGAAAAGTTTGCCTCACAGCGACTTAAGCGTTCACCCTCACATTCAGGCCATATCTTGTTCGGTCAGCGACAAGTGGGTCTGATCGCGTACACGCGAGCTACGCGCTGGTATACACGCTATACGACATCCTTAACAGGTTATGAGCCTCGCATAAACGCGTGAACGTGGTAGCGACGGGGACATCGGAGGTCAAGATCTCACCACCCCGGATACAACGACTGGCTTCATCCTTATGAAGTTTTGACCCTCGAAGTTTAAGCACGACAACAGCAGGGCTGCGGGCCTCGAGGTACGTCTAGTACAAGACTACGTCAGGGGATCCTGAGCTGCTGCTTCCGCTACGAGCTTCACGAGATAGCTGCCAGGATCGACCGTCGTGGTCAAGCTGCTGTGATCGACGAGCGACTACAACATCGTACGAGTATATCGTCGGTAGACTGCTGCGAAAATGGACAACATCAACAGCAATCTGACGAACGCGGTAGGAGGGATCAAGTCCTACACTGGACATAAGCCAGAAGACTTCGCCGGATGGCACAGGAAGGCTGGTTTCATCATCAGTATACAGCGCCCTGACGTATTTGCGGTCATGGAAGGTCAAGCTAGGCCCACCGAAGAAACGGACCAAACTCCCGATCACTACATTATGCAGGCTATACGCCTCCGCAGCCGACTGGACGCGGTCAAGGACCTTGCCACCGATCGTCAAATCACCGACATCATAGCCCAAGGGGTGCCAGAGAGCTACCGCGACATCAAACTGACGACCTACAAGGACCCGGATTTCGATATGTCAAAGATCCAGACTACGATGAAGCATTTGTACCTGGACGGTCTGTCGACAAAAATGACTGGCAAAATCGCTGGGCGTGGAACCATCATGACAGCAGTAGCAGCATCATCATCGGATCCTAGCCCCGTCGTTATCTGCCACAACTGTGGAAAGGACGGACACTACAAGAGCGATTGCGCTGTGCCGGGAAAGCTGTACGGAAAGGGCAAGAAGCCTGCTGCAGGACCAAACAAGAAGAAGGCTGGAGATGGAGCTGGGCAAAAGTGGTGCTCGGTACACAAGACAACGACACACTCCGACACGGAATGCTATGCGCAAGGAGCTGCACGCCCACATACGATGAGCGGCACGCACAGGGCGACTGTGGTGCTCGGCAACACATACGAGCGGCCTACGGTCTAACATTCGACGACGATTTTGACAAGCGCTTTCAAGCTTAGCTCTTGAACCTTAGCCACCGGATCATCACCCGGGGTCTATGAGAAAGATTGTCATCGACCGCTGGAGTGTCATGTCAACACGGGGTCGTCGAAAATGACGGTTGACAAGACCCTGTAAAAACGCGCTTGAGGTTGTTGGAACGATACCTTCCGAAATCGTTACAGCACTGTTCGCTGGGACTGTCAGGGCTACTGGGTCGCCAGCAACAGAAAAATGGGGTCACTGGAGAGGTATCTTTCAGGACCGGGCCACTGCATTACCTACACCTATTGGGACTGATGGAGGAGAACGTCTTCTGGAGTCGCTGCATCGTCATCAAGTCTTCGACTACTGGAATACCACTTCTTGGGTCGCTGGTCATTTTCATCGCTGGACGTCATCGCCGTTTGGGACTGAACGGACATTTTCGCTTTTGGGATTGCTGGACCATCATCATCATCATCTGGATCGCTAGGAGGGATATCTGCATCGCCCAGGGTCGTACCCACTTAACGGCAAGATTTATTTGCTTCGTAGTACGTAGCACCACACGCTCTCTTTGTACGGGGGGGCGGCAGAAGCGTGGTGAGCTGCTAGGCTATTTGTGCAAGGTTAGTACCATATATGTCTGTCTGGTAAATGTATAGTGAGACCCACACGACTCCCACGGTGTTTTGTGTGTGGCTTTTTTTCGGTTTGCATGCTATTCCATGCGTCAAACCGGTCACATCAGTGGTATGGCTTTACGTTGCCAGATTTCACGCTGTATTTTTTTGCGTTAGCTGTAGAAGGATTGATCACCCGTCGAAAGCAAAGCAGAAAAATGATGATGTTGTTTCGACGTTGCAAAGGAATAATGAAACTTTGTTGCGACATAGTAATTGATTCTACTTCGTGAGTATGTATGCAGACAAGTAGTTTAGACAAGTGCACTGACCAAGGAACCAGAGTCAGAACTTCTTGGGAAGACACATTGAAATAGGTTGATGACACTTGCAGGAAGTATGAAGCAAGCGTACATTTGAACCAAGTAATTGGGCATGTAACGCAGGCGTAGAAAAGCGTAATGTCAACGAGAGGTCGTATTATTTGCTTTGTTTGCCTGGATTTGCCCGCAAGTAGCGAGTTATCGTGACGAGAGGTCGTATTAGATATTATTCTTGTTGGTAAGTAATCGTTTTGTCGGCACTAGATAACACGGAGTAATTATCTGTGGTATGCGTAGTTTATATTCAAGAGTTGGATCCTCGGAATATCCAATAGTGACCCATCAGAGTTTATTAAAAAGCCAGTAAAAGGTATGCAGGACCATGAATACGTTGTCGTAATTGGATCTGCTATATCGTGAGTAAGTGGTTCAGTTGAAGTAAACGCACACGATGCGGAGTAATGGATAGGCTGTCGCATATATGTGGTTTGGTTGTAGATCGGTCACGATTGTTGTTGCGCTATCTGACGTAGGAAGTGCATGTTGCTGTTGCGATTCAAGATCGTAGATCGTAGTGCATGTTGCAGTTTGCAATCGTTGAGACCGTCAAAAGAACAGGAGCGTTTGCACGCACACTCTCTCACCTCTTCTTCTTCTGCTTTTCTTCTCTTCTTTTGCTCATCATCAGCCTCTCTTTTGGGCACATACATTAATTAACATTGGCATGGAGTCGCCAACACTATCTTCTCTCTTCTATTGAAACGTTCATACAAGTTTGCCTCACAGCGACTTAAGCGTTCACCCTCAAATTCAGGCTGTATCTTGTCCGGTCATCGGCAAGTGGGTCTGGTCGCGTACACACCAGCTACGCGCTGGTACACACGCTATACCACATCCTTAATAGGTTGTATTTATATAACGTTTCGCTCACCACGCCACCTCGTCCCTTGCCCTGCCGTGCCGGCGTTCCAGCCGCGTGGTAACCGCGTGTGCGCCGTTCATGTCAGTTACATGCGGGATGCCTCTTTTCTCTCACATAACAATAGAGCTACAAGTTTTTACCTCCCGTAATGGGGCTCTCTTTTATTGTTCGCTTGTTGTGACAGCTTGTAAACGATTTAATACATACCAGGTACCTGGTAGTAGATACTTGTACCTGGTACAACGGGAGTAAACCACAGCAAGCCGTCACAATGGGAGCGAGGCAAGACACAAGGGCTTGCCCCCCCTGTACGTAGAGCATTCAGCAGCAGAGCAGCAATGACTTACCAGGTAGCAGCAGCAGCAACAACAACAACAACAACAACAACAACAACAACAACAACAACAACAACAGCAACTGACGTACGAAGTTCCGTACGTACCTGGCACCTGGTATTTGTATACGTACATAATAAGAAACAAAAATATTTACAGCAACTAAGGAGCGGTCTTACATAAGCCCTAGCCTTTAAGGCTCGCCTCAGGGGGCGTGAAGGAATACCTGGTATGGCTAAGGCCCGCATTAAGGCTAAGAAACAGAGATAAGGCACGTTTTAAGGCTCCTGCATTCCACGATTTGGGGAGGAACTACTTGGAATTAGAGTGGATTATATTTTTGCAGTTCCAGGTACTTGTGTTTGCCTTGACGGCGATTATCGTATCCAACATGTACACTTTTAGACGGGACTCCCAAAAGTTGGGGACAGGGGCTATGTATTTGAAATGGCGCTCAGGGAGGAAAAAAATATTCGGAAAACGGCTTCGGGTGACTAAGAGGTCTACCTTGTCCCTTGATTCAGGGAGTTCCCGACTAACGGCGTTTTTGTTTTACACGAAAAGCCTTATTAAGGCTGGTTAAGGCTCGAAACAGGTCTTAAGGCACGCCCTCTTTGGAAAAGGGCGTTAAGGCTTTTTTTATGGCAAGCCTTAAAGGCTACGTGTTTTATTTCGGTTTTTCTGAAAGTTCCGTATTTTCCCAAATTCAAAGATGGGTTAATCTTATTGAGCATGAGCTTCAGATGGCTCGCAGATAATCATCCTCCCGGCACAGACCCGTCACTACAGCACCAGCGCTCGCGGAAACCATCCCTGTGGTCCCATCGCAGTCGGCATGACTCGTAGGTAGGTGTCGGTGCCTTAGAGAGTGAAGTCCGCCACCAACTCATCGCGCTACAACGCCCAACGCCACACACGCTTGAGCTACCTCTCTCAGGGCGAGCTCAGTCGGTCGGCCACCGCTTGACCATTGCTTGCAAACGACCTTGGGAACGATCCTGGTCAGCCTTGTGCGCTGGCTAGTGGTGGCACAGCTCGAGCGGTGCGGCTGCCGATGCTCCTCACCTTGTACCTAAAAAAGGCCCAAAACAATGGGAATACCTAAACACCTTCGAGGCGAGGTGTTCCGTGGTTGAAGGTTTCCTGGTTTTCAACAAAAAAAAACAGGAAAACAGATATCTTAGGGAAAATATAAAAAACTAGGGAGAAAGCGGCACTCTCGCCCCCACGGCGGTAGCACCACGATGAAGCAAGAAGTCGGGATGCTAAAATACCAATATTTACGGAGATTTTCGCAACTATTCAAAATGAGGATTCCTGATAAATTTCTTGATTCGTGAAGAAAATGTCACGTTTTTGTTGTCACAATTGTATACCTGGTACAGTTTTTTTGTGTTGGTTAGGAACGACCTTGGAGAGGTGAAAATAAGATAAAAACAAAGAATTCCTCATAGATAATGGTATTCTCGTATTACGCTTGGGCTAGATTTGTTTGGGGCCTGTTAACAAAAAGAAAAGGAACAACAATACTAGTAGTTGCGTATAAATAATTCGGTTTAGGAATTTTCGGGAGATAACACCACCAGGTGAATGGACTTGTCACGAAGACAACTATCTATGTTGGAGTAGAAAATCATTTTGGCAGTCGTATTACAACACCCGAGTAGCAGCGACAAAACAACCGAAATAGGCTTATCACGGAGCAGCCTTAAAACGGGTCGGCCACTGTGTATGTAATAGAAAAAATGTAATACGAAGAAAAAGGGGGAAAGCCTAATGTAAGAGTACAACTAATAACTTCCGCCGATCTTGCATCACCAATTAGAACCAAGGTCGGAAGAGTGGAAGAGTCTAATGTAAGATAACAACTCACATTTTCCCTAGATACTCCCGGTAAGGTGCTACAGCAGCAACTGTGCTGCTGTAAAATATCTGCTGCACATGCTGACATACTGCATACGTACCCCGTGATATGATGCAATATCTTACGTGCACTGTGGTATGAAACAGCATCACGTATGATATAAAATACGAAAACGTTCGTCATTTTGACGATCCCACTGTTCACATGAAGGGTTCTTGAGGAATTTGCTTCCTGCCGTACGGCCTGCTACGACCTGAAATCTTTCTGGGAATCCAAAGGAATACGGGCAAGGAGAGGTCCACATGTGAAATCACAGTAGTCCCTGAAATCGGTGCAGCAGGAGTTACTGACCCTGCGACTTCTGCTGCTGCTCGTGCGACACCCTGCGCTGCGACCCACTGGGCCTCTCGCTCGGCATTTCCTCTCCATTGCTCTGGGATGGGCTGTTCCTCGAACGTCGATCGTGACAACTCTTTGCACGTAGGAATCACTGTAATGTCGTTTGGAACAAACACGTACGATTCTGGCCGCGCCTGCCCCTGGAGTATAGCGCGGAGGGTACTGCTGTGAAAGAGTAGGACGTCGTCCAACTTCTCCTTGTAATCAACCCAGTGCGTTTGCTCACCGCTAAACCTGGGTGCATCTCGAAGAATACTCGTACGACTAAATTCCTTCGATATTCCAGCCATTTGTGAAAATAACAAAGAACAACAAGAAGAGGAGGTGGACAACTAGACTTAATGTCCTCGGTAACTCGAGGTGCTCATAACCTGTCGATGAAATTGGATCTGTGTGGTATTGTGTGTAGCTGCCAGCAAGGACGGATCCAAGTACTGCAGTAGAACATATGTCTGCGTACGTAGGTTTGGCTGATACCACAAGCTGCACTTCAACAGAGGAAGGACAAAAATGCTCGTAAGAGCACGGTATCTTGATGTCTTCACTTCACTTATAACTTCGCAATAATTAAGCACGATGATACCTGCGATCACGCCTTTGCCAATGCAGTAGAGCCGCTAGGTAGAGTTAGACGCTCCAACCAAGGAAAGGTAGACGAAGCACGTTGCAAATTTAGGGAAGGCTTGACGAAGAACTGTCGTCGATATCGAACCAAGACTCGTACTCGTAATATCGAAGAACATACGTTACACAAAATATGCGGTGCAACCTGATCAAAACGCGGTACAACCTGAACCAATGAGCTTCAACACATGTAGACAAACTGTGAAAGCGTAATATCTGACAACTTGACCGTTGAACTGAACCGACCTGTGGCGTGAAAGACGGTGTAAAAACATGCAGCCGCGAGGACAAACGTTTGCGTCAAAAAACAATAAAAATCATGTTTTTTTTTCGTGCAGTTGAATCGACGGCCGTCGCCGCTGCCGGCTTTTATTCGACCGCAAAAGCGACAGGACCTTCGACGGTGGTACGAGGGAGCTTAATTCGTTGCCGTTGTCGTCCGCGTGCTGTGCTGTGCCATCCCGTGACGTAACACAAGAGGGGCTTTACGAATGTGTGGGAGGTCGTTTTAGTAAAACATTCCGTCAAAAAACGACATAACCAGAACAAAAAAAAAGCAAAAAAGCAAAAAAAACAGAAAAGCGGGGGAAAAAAAGTGGGCATCAAAGATCAACTCTATTTTCAATAAGTTTAGTGGGCATCAGGGCTAGCTATATTTAATAAATAGATATAACCCTGCTGGTGCTGTACCTGTACTAGATATGGACGAGTATAAATATTGCTTATGCTCGCTGTTTGGTATATCAATAAAAGTCCCTCCTCTGATGCTGCTTTATTCTGAACCATGTATCCTTGAGTACCCGGTACGAGAAACCACGTAGAAACTGCTTGGAGGTGGTCGGTTGTTGCCATCTAATCGCATCGGTACAAAGGGGATGATGCAAGACAGATAATGAAGCATTATGATGCAATACATTGAATGCAGCATCATGATGCGAGATGGAGACTGAATCATCATCAGCGCAGACACTGTTGAGGAGCCTATTTGTTATTTGCCGTACGAAGCCTGCGGATCACCCCCTGAGCTGTTGCTACTGCGTGTGTCCTGATACGAGGTATGTATAGGCTACTGCGTGCACATGCCGTATCCTGCTGATCTCCCTCTGTGCTGCTACTATTGCTACCGCTGCTGCTGCCCCTGCTTGTTCATGACGCAGATATGCATAGAGGGGCAGAACGACACAAGCCAGATACAAACGCGACACGAACCGCTAACACCAACGCGCGCAGGGGTGTGGGGGATGGGATAGGGGGAATCCTGCTCAAACGACGGACGCCTGGGTGTGGCCGTCGCTGTCTTGATGCGTGCCTTCCCATGATCGCAAGTACTTAGGGTAGGGCCGCCCAGAATTCCTCGCCGCTCAACTTGTGCTGCCAGTGCTTGCATTTTTTAATGTGTTTGGAATATGGACTCTGCAGTCCGCTACCACTAGCATCTAGTTGATTTATAGTCACTACCCTGAGTACACTACACAGGAAGTACCTTATTATAGATGCGGATAAATACACTACGCGGGGAAACTAGGTTTGTTACTTCCCGTCGGTGTATTGTATATTCAAGTTGTAAGTAGCTTATCACCATAAGTATCAAGGAACGTTGCATATAACGTTACGAGGACGTTGCATAGAACGGTACAGGGACATTTGACGGACGGTCGGCCAGCACAACAACCCGTAGAGTACATCTGCCCGTAGCATGGCCATTGTTCCGTAACGATCAGGCGACGGCCACGCCCCCCTCGATCACTCCTGCCTGCTTCTGGATCCTCCTGGCTTCTCCTGCTTACTCTTGCTTTCTCTTCGTATCATTTTTCCTCTCCACTTATCTTCTCTCCTTTTCCTATGGCCACATAAAAGCCTTTCCAAACAATGTCATTTCTTCTTCTTCGCAAGTAATCTTTATAGACACTTCGGCGCCACCTCTGCCATCTCTCTTCACAGAGACAGAGCCTTGACATGCATAATTTCCTCGTTTCGTTTTTTCAGTTAACTGAATAATATTAATAGTACGCCTGCAATAGATACAATTCGTGTAGCTTTTGTTGTTGGTGGGTTATGTTTTATTCAGTTCCCCCCCCCCTGCTTGCTTGTGGGTCTGCAAGTCTGCGTATTATTGTTCTCCGCCATGTCTTCTTGTTTGTTGCATTTTTCTTCATTTAATGTGTCATATTGGGCTTGTCTGGGGCATTTGTCCACTACAGTGTTATTGGAGCCTGTCCTGTGACCACCGACTCGATTTTGGCGATGGGTTAATGTGAAAACAACAACAACAACTGCTGTGCTGTGCGCGCGTGCTGTGCTCCTGTGCTGGAGAAATTACCACTCACTCCATATGTACGTCCAGCAGCTATTTGCTGATTGTCTGCTCTGCATTGCATCCTTACCTGTCCTACTGTAATAGCAGATGCGTCGGTGTCTTTTCTGACGCTTTGGCGGATGGTGGTGGCGAGTTGTAGACCCAGGGCCAGCCTCCAACCAACGGTGAAAGGAAAGGAGTCTAGGAGAGTGGCCATGATGGGCGCGTTCTGGCGTTGGAGACGCGAGGTGGCGACTCTGTAGAGCTCGCGGACGAGGAAGTACGCGCGTTGTTGTCGGTCGGTGGAGAGGTTGATGTAGACCAGGTGGTCGCGGTCCAAGCTCTGGTGGCCGTCGATGTTGTCGGGCTCGAAAACCGAGAGCAGAAGACGGGGAAGGCGGCCCATGTGGATCTCGTTGGGCGCGAGTCCTGTAGTGGCGTTCATAGAGTTGCTGTAGGCCGACGAGACGCGTGACAGCATTACGTCCCACTCGGTCTGCTGTTATTTGCCGGCTATCGAGAGCATCTAGGCCAACGCATGGTTGATGCGCTCAACGCCACCGTTGATGCAGGGGGTGGTAAGAGCTGGTGTTGACCTTGTGGACGCCAAGGCGGTTGTAGACCGTGCAAGCAAGCTTGTTGTGCGTTGTCGGAGAGGAGTGTTACCGGCACCCCAGGAGGATGATGTAGTTGTTGAAGAAGATGTCGGCGGCTAAGGCGGCAATGAATTGCGCTGCCGAGGCGGGAAACATGTCGGTGCGGCGGCTGAAGTGGTCGGTGAAGAACATTTTGTTAACGTTCCCGTGCGGTGTGAGGGCCAGGGGGCCAAATTAGTCGACGCTGACGGTGATGCCAGGGCCGTTGGGCAAGTAAAGGGAGAGGGTGGGCGAACGGATGGTGTGTAATGGTATGTCGGGAAGTCTTGTATGTCGGGAAGTCTTGCACGCCTGGCATGTAAGGCGGCGGATTCATAAGCGGGCGGAAGCGTCCGTGCCAATCCACCAGAAGAATTGTGCCAGCTTGCGAGCCATTCGTGCACATCCCAGGTGTAAGGAGGTGGTGGCGTGGCATGTGTGCAGTGCCCAGAGCCGCATCGGCATTGGAACGTAGACGCGTGGGGAAGGGGGGTCGGGGGGTGGGGGTTGTTGCCGGGCGGGTTGTTGGGGGTTCGCTGGGCCAGCAGGGCGGTGTCATCGTCGGTGCGGTGGAGTAGGTTGTTGGCGCCAAGAGCGCCGAACCGAGGGGATGAAATCCAGAAGATCTGTTGGCAGGTCAGCAGATGAGTCCAGTGAAAGGAAGTGGATGGTGGCGGAGTACAGGGACACGGCTCGTTACTCTCGTGCCCAGTCTTTGTAGGTGTCGTGCTCGACACAGGCAAGAAGGCGGGGGTTGTCGTCGGGTTCGACAACGGGCTCCGGGAGGGGGGGTGTCGGTGGTGATGGAGTTGGTGGAGAAGGCGTCTTTGAAGGGGTTGATGTTAGATGGGTCGAAACTGGAGCCGTGGATTACGCAGGTTAGGGAGGGGCTGCAGCTGGAGGCGTTGTAGGTTGGAGAAGCCTCGGCTGGGCCCTCGCCGAAGGCACGGGTGTATGGTGGGCAGATGCAGTCCTTGTGGATAAGGCTCATTGTGGTCAGCGGCCGAAATCATAGTCGGCTGAGGCTCGAGGGGTTCCCGCGGCGGCGGCTGCGCGATGACGGGTCGCGAAGATATCATATCTGAAGGGGTTGGGATCGTGGCGACATTGGTGGATGGCGGGGATACGACGGGCGGCCTGAACGCCAAGCCAGGAGGAGCGCCGGTGTCTACGGCGGCTTTCTCGGGGCTGGTGAGCAGATCGGTGATAGGATTATGGGCCGAAATAGGCCCGACGAAGATGTTGTGGGCGGAGGAGGGGTCGATATGCTCTATGCGTGGTCCCAGTAAGAAGAAGTCACCGACGTCATCGCCGGTGAAAGGTAGAGACTGGACGGTTGGAATGGGACGGGAAGGAGGGGACACGAGCCCATCCAAGCCGATACACGGTGTGGGAGGCTCGCACGGCGTGAAGCCGCAGAGACGAGCGAGGTAGATGCCGACAGTGTCGGGGCCGGTGAGGCGGTTGCGTTCGTTGTGGTCGGCTTCGGTGGCTGGTTGGGGAATTTAGGAAAGGAAGTCGACGTTGCCGTTGGCCGTGCCTTTACAGTATTCCAGCGTGTAGGTGTACGCCGGAAGGAACTGGGGTCAGCGCCGGGTGTATTGTGCTTGGCGATGCTGTCGAGTGCCTTGTCGTCCGAGTAGATCCGAAACTTGGTCGACCAAAGATGGCCGTGGGGCCGTTTGATCATCCAGACGATGCTTCCAGCCTCACGATCGAGGGGCATCCACGGACGTTCGGAGTCTAAGGTGGCGCGGATGATGTAGAGGATGGGTCGGACGGAGCCGTGAGGTTGTTCTTGCTCAAGGGTGGTGCCGAAGCTGTCGAGGCTAACGTCGCAGCATAGGCGGAAGGGGCGGTGTTGACGGTACGAGGTGTACCGTGATGATTGTGTAACCGTCATGAGAACACGTAGAGACAACAGACATGTTTAACCGGGAGAAATTTCATATCCCGATTTACAAACCCATGGACTAGTTATACAAAACAATCATATAGTTAAAAAAGAATGACACCCCGACGAGTTTGGGTTAAGGAGCCCCGTCATTCAGAAACAAAAACGAAAAAAAAGTGCCACCTCTATCGTAGCACGCGTCGGTGGGAAAAGTATTAACCTGAACGTGAGAGAGAGCGCAGGAGCGCTAAACGAGACTCCGCGAAAGAGCGGACGGGGGGGAAGTGATAATGACATCGCCCAGATGTACAAGGAGCTGCCGCCCAACCCGGGTGAAAATACTGCTGTTGCGGTACGTGTTTCCGGAGGGCAAGGAGATCTCGACGAGGAGGGCGTCGAAGAAACGACGTGGACGCAGCGAGTGTTCAATGCGAGGAGAAGAGTGCAGAGGGGAAGGAGGAATACAGGAGGAGTGTGCGTGGTCAGCTGAGGCTCGGAGCCAAGACGACGCCGGCAGCCTCGGACTAAGCGATCGCGCTTGAAAGAGAAGTGGAATCTGTCGAGAGGGTCTTCATCAGCCTGCAGCACGAGGGCGGGTAATGTTTCTTTTTCTTTTTTTTGATACGGTCTGTTTATTTTTGTTGTTGGTACTCGTAGAGCACTGACTTTCATCATACATAACATCATAGGCGGATAGTGACATGTACCTGCTGGCTTTTGCTTATATTAGCTCCGAGCTGCAAAAGTAGCAGTCCTACGAGTATAAGTCAGAAGTTATGGAATGGATCGTGTCGAGGCTCTGTCTCTGTGAAGAGAGATGGCAGAGGTGGCACCGAAGTGTCTGTGAAGAT
>JAYJME010001583.1:0-15973 GCA_036873775.1 Costaria costata
CCCGCCCCCGCCCCGCCGGCTCCCCTTGCCCACCAGGGTACGCATGTCTTGGGGTTATCTCGGGTTGGAATCAGCACTTGACTGACTGCTTATATGCTATCCTACTATTTTAGTTGCCTACTTATGATATCTTCATTACATACTACATTTGATGGATATATTATACTTCGTATCATATAATACCTGGCGGTAGTATGTGATACCAGGTACATATTTGGTGTGTCGGTGAATTATTGATCTTGGCGAGTCACTGAAGCATACAGCAGCAGTACTTATATTTAGTACCGCATCACTACCGATTACCATCGTATTTGTACCGTATTATACCGATTATCGATTACCGTTACCGTTTGCCGTAACTATACCAATTACCGATTACCGATTACCGTTATCGTTTGCCGTGATTGTACCGATTACCGATTACCACCGTATTCATACCGTATCATACCGTATCATACCGATTACCGATTACCGTTACCGTTTGCCGTAGTAGTAGTAAGTAGTTGCTCCCTGTGCCACCACCGCTCGCTATACATAGCCACCGCATCCACATAATACATGCTGTACATATAATATGATACTATTATAAAATAAAAAAACGTCAGCTGTGAGATCGGGGATTTCGTCGAAACTCAACTTCGCAGGCTGCGTGGGATAGATCGCGCGTACTACTTCGTACCAGTATGTGTTTTGTATAAGCTAATGGGGGGATCTACGTATTATAGTGCTTATTGAGGGGAAGAATATCTAATCAGCCATGGAATTCGGGCATGATACATGTCATATGAGGATATATTATTAGTCCATTTTGAGGGGAACAGAGCCGGATACCCGTGGGGTTGAGGGGGTGTAGATCGCATAGTGAAAGTAAATATATATGTGGGGATGGGGGTATAGCTGTATGAGACGCATGGTATGATGAGAGAGGTGTGCACGTGTGCACCTAATATTTTCCGAGGAGCTCTATACCTCCTCCAACAAAAAAAGAGCTTCGACGAAAGGTGTAACTCTTAGCCACGATGAGCAATCCCAATCCCACGACCACAGGGTATAAAACGAAACTTTTAATAATTAATTGAGCGAAGGCAACAAATAAATGGAGTAAAACAAAGCTCAAGCTGAAAGTTGGCACAGAAAGGAGGTATCATTTAGACCTGGTGCGTCGGTTTCCTTTTTTGTCTCCGAGGTTTTTTTCTTTTCGGGAATGTTTTGAGTGATCAACGTTGAAGGTCATGCTGCGCATTGTTGTCGGATGGCAAGCATAATCATAATCAATAAATTAATTGTATATAAGACAAAACGAAACTAGTACCGTCATAATTGGGTAGTTTTGCAGTTGACAAAATATCCTTCAGTCAAACATGTTTTTTTTGGCCAATAATAAGTGCTACCTGTGATAAACAAGGTATGGACCCGAGGTATCCCCTGCGGGTTTGCCTACGAGCGGGTCGCGTTGCCACTCACCACGTGCGTGTGCTGATTGTTCAGAGAGATACATATATATATTATGTCTATATATGAGATTCGACGAAATCCTCGATCTCACAGCTGACGTTTTTTTCTTTTATAATATATAGAAGAAGATATTAACCGACGCGTGCTACGATAGAGGTGTTGTTCCATGTTTTGGCTTTTTTTTGTTTCTGAATGACGGAGTTCGTTAACCCAAAATCGTCAGGTTGTCATTCTTGTTTTGCAATATTATTTTTTTGGTATACCTAGCTAGGTCGTGGGTTTTTTAATCGGGTTACCCTTTTGGTAGACTCAAAAACAGCTTTTGGGTGAAGTACAGAGCTCCTAAAGTGGGGAGCCTCAGAAAAAAACCGGTGCACCTCTATCGTAACACGCCTCAACCTCTATTCCGTGCGTTCACGATGGGACTATGTTATGGTACTGCTTTGTTAGAAGGTAATTACGCAGTAATTACCTACGGGATCGTATTCGTACTACTTGGGAGGCATGGGGAATCGGCTTCGTAGCCTCAAAGTTTTAGAGGTGTGGGAGTGGGTTTTGAGGAGCCGTGTCTTCGACTCATGTTCTAGTTCGTGGAACCAGGTTCCCCGTTTCCCATATTTCTGCATATATATACGCCTAGCAACGCGTCCTTGGAAATATCCCGACCGGATATTCCCGACGCCACCATTCTGGGTGCGTTTTCGTTTGTGTTCCCTGCTTAGGAGAAAACCGCTATCGGCAATTTGCCCAAGGCGGTGTGCAGGTTTGCGTGTGTTACAATTCTGAGCACCACGCTCGGGTCGACGGACGGCACCGAGTCCACCGACAGTACGCTCAAAGGATTCGCGCTACAAGATCCAGACTGGTTCTGCGATAGCCACCCCAAAAGCCAGCGATTCTATTTTCACGAACGTTTAAAGGTTGCTCGACACGGAGAGAGATGCTATCAAAACAAATATCTTCATATCCTCGATCTCACAGCTGACGTTTTTTTCTTTTATAAGAGTATGTTTTCTTGTTTGCAAAGGACTATCGAACGAAGATGTCGGGGTGGCAAGAGGCACCGTATTTCAGGAGATGCGGCCGGGAGCTGGTTTGAACAAACCGGCGATTTCGTGAAAGATAACCTGGGGGGGCTATCGTAGAACGACCCTCCACATAGAAGCGTGCTACGATAAATATACTTCGTACATCACGTTTTAGCCAAACCTGGTGTCTCTGGTTGACGGGGGGCTCCTTGATCGGGGAAATACGATTTTTGTCGTGCCAATACCCAATATCGTCACTTGGTTTTTACGATAGTTTTCGCCTCGTCTAGGCCACCCCTTTCGTTTTGTTTCACAAAATCGGGTTTGTTTGTTGGTTTGTTTGTTTGGGCAACAAGGTACAGAGCTCCTCGAAGGCGAGGAGGCTCAGAAATTGAAGGTGTACCCCTACTGTAGCATGTCTCCATACAAGATACTACGCGACTGTCGCGTCGGGAAATACTGGTGGATTGGTGCTATTGTAGGGGGGGGTACTCTCGCTTTCAATGCCGCGTTTGGGCCACCCCGGCGAGTGGATGGTTACTTCTCTCGCGACTTGTTTGCTTATTTCGAAGGCGTGCTACGATAGAAGTGCACTGGTTAATAATCTGAG
Source organism: Costaria costata (assembly GCA_036873775.1). Lineage (NCBI taxonomy): Eukaryota > Phaeophyceae > Laminariales > Agaraceae > Costaria > Costaria costata. The sequence goes on from JAYJME010001583.1 coordinate 3,094, forward strand.
GCTCCTCACTTTGAGAGCTCTGTGTACTTCGCTCACATACTGGCTTTGAGTCAACCGAAAGTGCAACCCGATTGAACAACCCATGACCTCGGGATACAAAACAATCATATCTCAAAACAAGAATGACATCGTGACAATTGGGGGTTAAGGAGCTCCGTCATTCAGACCCAAAAAAGCTAAACAGTGCTATCTCTACCGTTGCACGGGTCTTCGTATTTGCTGCAGAGCGTAACAAGCACCCCTGCTTTGTTGCAAACCGAAAGGAAGGAGAAATCGGCATGCAATCAAAATCGCCTACCGGAATGTTTTCATAGATATCCGGGTTGGGAAAAACAGCCCCGCACAAGGCCGTTTGAGGCACTCTTTCACAGGCACCGTGCTCCCCACTGAAGCCGCCAAAAAATACACCCTGTCCAGAGGAGCCAAACCAAGGCACGATGCAGTTTGTACTGTAGTTGGATTGGCCTTTGTCTTGCTACAGATAGAGCAATCGTAATCGCCGTGACCACGTAAATGCTGTGCGCCGCGGCTACTATTTCAAACATTACGTTGCCAGTTTGCCACTTTCAAGGCAGAAGTGGCGGTCGAAAGCGAGGATGACATCGCATAGGGTTTGGTAGGTGCTCGTATATACACGAAGGGGAAGTGTTCCAGGGTAAACCACGTCAGGATCGATGACACAGACACCGCAATATACCTCAGAAGTATGCCTCAACGATGAAAGAAACGTGGTCAAAGCCGCTTTGTCTTGCCCTCCAAAAATACGTTCATTTTCCCTGCCGTATACGAGTGCTCGCACGAAAATTATGCTTGTACGAGCTGCAGCAAAATAACTTGGCCACGGCACGAGAAAGGGCGCATCCGACCGCACGGAACGTCATTTTTAAGCTTCAGTGTCCAAGTCCTGGTGCGTAGAGAGCGCCGAAACCGCTGCCACCTTGCCACACTGCAGTGAGTGCACCAACGAGCCCATATCCGGGTGGACCGCTTTGGGATCGAACCTCTACCTGGAGTTGTGGCAGATTTACGGATAATCCTGCAGCAAAAATACAGAGGTAGGGGGACTTTCCAGTTGTCGACTTGATCGCGAATTGATATCTGCTCAGACTTTGTTTTTTCCTGCCGTCTGCAACACAGACGGCAATCCCTTGAAAATGTGCCTACAGCGAAATCAAGAAGCCTAAAGATAATAGTTACCGCAAAATATAAATATACTCGTAGGGCCGCAGTCACTCGTCCAAGTGGACGCTTGGTACGATAGAGGTTGCACTTTTCGGCTTTTTTGTTTCTGAAGAACGGGGATCCGTAACCCAAAATCGTCCGAATGTCATTCTTGTTTAGCAATATGTTTTTTGTTAAACGCCTAGTCCATGGGTTTGATCATCGGGCTTTCCTTCCAGTATACTCAAAAACTGTTTTCGGATGTGATATGGAGCTCCTAAGGTGAAGAGCCACAGAAAAACTGACGGTGCACCTCTATCGTACCATGGGTCAGTGGCGCTGAGAGGCTGAAAGCAATAACACCCTGAAATTGCCCCCCTCCTACCAAGTAGCACCAGACACTGGCTTAGGCGGTGGCTACCCATGCTGCGGTAAAGGTGCACCACTTTGTCGTATGAGGGTTTGTTACACTTAAGGAGAGCTCTACACCTCACGCCAGAAGCAAAAATAAGGTTTGACACAAATTCTCGAATGAAAATCCATGACCAAACCCCATGCCCGAATAGGTATACAAAAGGTTCGTATTTGCTGAAAAAAAATAAGAATAACATTCCGACGATTTTGGGTTAAGGAGCCCCCGTCATTCAGAAAACATTTGTTTTTGCCCGAAAAGTGCCACACCTATATCGTAGCACGCGTCGTTGCCAACCTGATGACCACGGAAGCACATACTGTAGTTTCGACGGCGGGGTGACTTGACACGCGGGCTGCGGTACGGGTGACGCACCTAAATATTTTCGGGGGCTCCTTGCTGGAAGGGCTGGCTCTTCACTTTTACCAAGCTTAACCCCGACGAAGTACCCCATGGCCTATATAGGTAGCAAAACGAAACATGTTACACGTCGAACGGAATTCCAACTATAGGCTGTATTCGTCACTTTCTCGGGAGAAGGACCCCCGTCAGGCAGACAACGATTTGGCGGAAAAGTCCTTAACCCTATCGTAGCGTGTGTCCTTTAGCTTCTCTACACGCTTACCGGTTCGGGCTAGCGGCGGCATCGTCTTCTGGTTGGTGGCAAGAAACGCAACCTCCCACGAGCTGGCTATCATGGCTGTACTAACATTTTCCTGCTCGTCGGTGTATGTACGCTTGTGCGCTTCTCACATGGTTAAAAATGTAGACATTTTGGTAGTTAGAACGGTTGCTGAATGGTCACGTGTCCGCCTGTGTCTTGTGCGCGTTTCGAAGAAAATGTTTATACTACCGCAAAAAATATATAATCCCATACTATTTTCCAGGACGTTTTATCACCAAAAACCGCTTCCGGCTCTAAGGCCAATTCTTACAGTCGTTTTTCATAGTCGAACAGGGCCCTTTTCGACTGTATAAGAAAGCCCAAATCGGCTTTCTTATACAGTCGAAAAAGCCCCTTTTCTCAATCGACTGAGAAAAACGTGACTGAGAAATCCGACTGACATATATCCAGTCGAAAAACGTCCTCGATTCGACTGAGAATCTCAGTCGGATTTCTTAGTCGAAAAAGTGTTTGATTCATCGCATCGCTCGTCCCACCCACAAAATACCACACACATGCCCACACACACATCAACCAGGCACCACAGAGCAATATCCTACAGCAGTACGAGTGCCGACACTGGCTTGGCTGCTGTCGCTGCTGCTGTACCTCGCCGCAAGTCAGCGTGGCGCATTCCTAGCTCCGTCCGCCAGCAGCATCTATCATACGATGGCAGCAGCACGCGATATGGAATAACTGGTACATTTTTCGAACAACAACGGCTACGGTTGCTTGCTGTAGCTTTGGCGGCTCTCGGTTGAGTGCAACGCCACGAACGTAGCTCTGGTGGCTTTCGGCTAAGTCCTACACCACCACCCTTAGTCGAGGGATCGTCGCGCGTGAATCACGCGTTGCTCGTAAAACAACGCACGCACCAGCCGACTTTGGACTGTCATACAGCAACAGTACTCCCTCGCGCCAACCACCTTCAGAAACAGCACAAAACTATGAAGTCGACTCGACTGACGATAACAGAGAGGCACATAACCATCCAGTCGAAGAAATACTGTAAGAATTGGCCTAAAGGAGTTAAACGGTTACACCGGCGCATCTCGGTTCGAGCGATGTAGACCATGGTGGCGTCGTCCGATGGTTGGGGTGCGTGATGAAAAGACGGGGAAACACAGCTCGTGATCTACAGCTTAGCTGCTATTTATGTTTGCTTGGCTGCATTCATTTCCTTGGTTTTGGCGACATACAGTGTGAGCTGTGTCATTTAGACTGCCACGCAGAAACTGCACTTCCAACTACAGTATTTCAAAGGAGGTGGCCTTTTTGGGGGTGTGGACCTGCTTTCTGCGCAGGGTGAAGTTGCTGGTCTTTCACAGAACGAAGGCGGAGCATGCAGGCTCGATGTGAATTTTCTAAATGTATATACCTTGGGTGAATAAAACCGAAAAAAAACAACTTTCTGGGTCGAGGTCACCGTCGTAGTCGATGCAACCCGAAATAATTGGACATTTCCAAGGTTTTCAACCCTTTTCACCACCACGAATTCCAAGTAGTTTGTTCCACAAATGCGTGGATGCAGTTGCATAAAAACGTTGACATAGGATATGACGTCGACGGGGGTAGAGGAAGAAACAGCTTTACCTGACCTACCCTGAGTCTCTGGCTAGCTAATGCAAAATAAACCGTCCTGCGCTGCTACCCAGAGTAATAACCGGATGAGTGGAGAGAACACTCCAGTAGTGTACCGGAGCACTGGTCCGATACACTATCCCCTTTTCAATAAAAACGCTGGACATGCTCCTGGGTATGCTCGTCGACAAACGTTTAAATCCGATCCCCCCGACCTGCGCAAGCGATCTGAGTGATGGGGATTACGAACGGACTGAGTGTTGATCTTTCTACCCCTAGCATATCCTTGGGGTATTACTACTCGAGCTCCGTTTACAATCGTAAAGTGAGGATACTGTCTTTGGGAGAATGTTTACGTATTACATTATTTGGCTGGTAAGGGAGAACTTCCTGGTGGAATCGAGGTAGCGGCGTAGACCCAACCCAACCCCTAATCGTAACCCTAGCCCTGAACCCAACCGGCAACCAAACGAGCTCCGAACCTCGACCCACATATTGTTTGTCATGCTCGTATTTCAGGCCTTGGAGTGGCATGGTACGCATTATGTATATGTGGCAAAACGTATTGCTACCGGCGAACGCAAGAAGGGGGAGGTTCCCTTGTAATGAAATCGGAGGAACTCCTCTCTGGCCGGTGTTCTTCCTCGAGTGTTAAGGTTGGCCTACGATGCCTCTTTTTGTTGCAGCAGTAGCATTTCTAGTACGGGCGTGACAGCTCAGTTAGACCATACACGGCGATCGTTTGTCGACAAAGATACGTCTGTGGGCCTGTTTTTATGCCGTGCCGTGAGTGTCAATCACGCCTGTTCCGATTGTACTTCAAATCGTCAGTCTCAAAGGTCGAATCTCGACTTTTCAAATGACGTAAACGCGAAAACACTTCCCACGAAGGCCCAGTTTTTTGCGGAAGCGTCAGAGTTTGGGTGGGAACCAAGAGTCGACAAGCGTTCAACATTAATTTACCTCGTGGTCGCTAGGGATAGGACTACTGTAGCTTCGAGATTCCAGATTCCAGACTCCGAAAACGCTCTTATGAACAGGTCTCACGACCGCACCCTGCGTGTAAATTGGCGCCAGGTATACTTATTTCGGTACGTAGTGTGTACGGGCCTAGCTCAAAAACAGCCGGTACGCGCGGGCATCGACGGTAGAGGTCAGCACAACACGACCTGTTGTCGGGTTGATACCCATTTTACGGCCTAGAGCTGTTGAATTTAGCCAGTACCTGCTCTGAGATATTACGGGGGTACATACAGTAGTAATCAGGACCAATTAAATGTAGGGAAAATATTGGATTATATAGGTTTTTGCGTCTATCCTAGGTTTTGAATCGATTGGTGCGAGCTGTCGTGGCTTGCCGCAGGCTGGCAACACCCCAAGATACCGCGTATAGCTACGGCCTCTGGACAGCATTCCATCCGCGTGCGAAGTGCAGTATCTTGTCTGCAAAGGGGCGCTGGAATTAGTTGTCGGACACTTGGCCGGTATATTGATGGTGCTTCCAGCACACAGCAGTTGTGCTACTCGGCAGGGAAATGACTTTAGGTTGCTCTCAACACCTATACCAATTTCAAAGCGTCATGGCCCAAACGTGATGGAAATCTGTGTTAGCGAGACCCCCCTACGTTCCGGCAGTGGAACAACAGCGCATTGGGCACGTCATCTCTGCCCGGTACCGCGGGGTAAGCGGCGCCATTGCGAGGCAAACGTCCTATCGCCTCCTACACCAAATCAATTTAACACCCCACGCTAACTCAAGACCGTCTTAGTACCCATGAATGTATCTGTACCATTTATTGTATTCGTGTACTTACTTCCAAATTAATGTATTCGTACAAGACATGGAATAATTGAAATCATCCCCCCGCCCCCCCCGCCCCTCTGCCATTGCCGTGTACATTGATTATATATAATACAGCAGTACGATCGTAGCACCATGCATACGAGTCAGCGGTCTACCCGACAGTCTGTAGGGCGGCACTAACAGCGAAGGCCACAATGGTTGTGTCGAAGATGTCCATAGCCGGACAAAAAGCGGAAAGGAAAGCGTTCATGGAACGAATATAATACATATACTTGTTCACACAGAGAACAGTGTACCCATGCTTCGACTTAAGGTTTCCTTCCTCAATCACAACTAGGCCAGCCCTTTAGTGTGTGTCTATGGGTCATGACACACGGTGCCACATGGAAGTGCTCTTCACGCTGCGCTTACGAAAGGCGTGGAGGTTGTTAAATTTTTTGAGCCAACATGCGAAAAGGAGTGCACCTTCTTGATTCTAAGGTTCCCACTTGACGGTTCTGTACCTCTTCCACAACCCCACTTTGAGAAATACCAGGTATTGTGTTAGCTTTAGCCCGATGCACCATCCCATGGCCTAGAGTAGGGTACGCGCAATCGAACTATATTCTAAAACAAGAATGGAATCCTTACGACTTTGGGTAGGGAGCTCCAGCGTTCCGAAAATGTTTAGCCACGGGGATGCTGCCTCCATCGTCGCACGCGTCCGAGGTACAGAGCAACTGGCGCGAGTGTCTTTAACTTGGCAGTAAAAATGGGCGTGCCTCCCAAACCCGTATCCGCTCGCAATTGCAAAATCGCAGAGCGCTTCTGGCCGGCAGCGCGAAGTGCAACGAACACGGATACTGGGAACGGGGCGGGGGGGGGGGAACCTACAATAAAAATAGACCGGAAAGATATCTAGCGGCAGTGGAACAACTACGTTTACATAGACAGGACTATCTCGTCTAGGGGGACACTCTTCCCAAACCCAAACACGCATGTGTGCCCCCCCCCTCCAAATCCGATGCACCCTAGGCAAATTCTACGTACGTCGGAGAAAACGCCATGAACTTAACACGAAATAAGCCACGTGGTGACGGCGGATCGGGGTTGATGCGCGGTTGGCACGAAGTACGAAGAGGCCGCTTATCAGGCGTGCCGTGGACGCCCACACCTATTCCCAGCGTTTCAGATTGAAAAATCTAGATAGCGAACACTTTGTGCCCCCACATCTTGGACCAAAATGCAGTTTGGTATATCTAGCCCCTACCGGACGATAATTAACACCGCGTCGGGTCTTCAGAGAGGAAAATGGCGGGGAAAATGCGACGAAAGCACCATCGACCATACCCCGCAGGCCGGGCTGCTGAGAGAGAGGGTGCACCCCGAGCTACAAGGCAAGGGCGCCTTCGACACCCAACCAAGCCTTACGATGCTAGTCGTGCCAAAGAGGCCGCCCCCTGACGGCATAGGTTTGGTTGCTACACCACGGACCCAAAAGGGTCAATGCAGCGCTATCCGTGTTGGCTGAAGCTCGGGGGGGAAGGGAGGTTCAAACACCGATCGTCCCCTTTGCTGCAGTCCCTGCAAGCACGAGAGGGTGAGCGGGACATTTCGACAATGATCAACGGGTATTGGGGAGCGTGCTTATCCTTCTTCTCGACACCACGTCGGGAGGGAATACCGGCGGGGGAGAGGGAGAGAGAAGCCACTTACGACAAGGACCCTTTTCCGGAGATTGTTTGGGTGTTACACAATGCTACCAGATGATCTGGGGAGTTTACAAAAACCTGATACATACCCGTGCAAAGCACACAAACCCGGCAGCCTCGAGAACAGGGTGTGTGCAGAGTATGTTATGTTGATAAAGGCATTTTCGATGACGACCATACGTTGGTCACGGAAAACATATAGGTTCTTCCAGTCACTCGCATTATACCAACAGCTCGCCAGCCTCATAAATGCCGAAATAGCTCCAGGTGATCCGCCATACCTGATATGTGTCGCCGATCTCTGCGCGGGCGAGAGCTTAGCGAGGCTGCGGCGCCGGACGCTCGCTCTAAACCGCCACATCCCGGCGGCAGCGTCTATCCGGGCAAAATGAATACGACGGAGATAAGCGAAGAAACCATGCTTGCAGAGGCATCGGAGCAGCCACCGCTCCGATCGTCGATGCCGCCACCAGGTCCACGGCAGCCGGAACGGGAAGAAGAGGAACAATGCAGCGTGTGCCATGAAGCGTTAGGGGACCCACAGGTGCACCTTGATTGTTGCACTCATAGTCTCCATCTACCGTGTTTTTGTGCTCTTCGAGTCAGAGCCGAAACCGACTTGAGGTGCCCAACGTGTCGGGCAACGGCAACGGTAGACCAGTCTGACCGACGGGCGCTGCAGGAGCACAGCGACGAGGTGATGTCGGCGGCGTTAACGACTGCTCGACGGGGAATGCCGGAACGGGAGGAGAGGCCGGTTCGAAGGACGAGGTCTGTGGCAGGAAGAGATGTAGCAAGGGGTAGCCGCGTTATCTGTGGCATATGCAACGGATTGGTGGAGGACCGGACCTATGTGCGGGTGGTCTGCACATGTTGCTTGCATCTCCGTTGTGCGATTGGGTTTGTGGAGGACTCAGCTAATGGGAGAACCGGATCGACTACGATCACATGCCCGAATCCTGCCTCACACTCTGGACGTCAGCATATTACTTTGGGCCCACTCGTGGCCCAGATACAGCTATCTTTAGGCAGTTCGAGCCTAACGGATGGAGTTAATATGATGGCAAGGGTCCTACGAGTTCAAAGAGTCCTTGAGGAGGCGACCACGGTGCAGGGGGTGCTAGACCTGACAACAGTTGCAACGACGCGAGGGGAGGCGGAAGCGAACGAGGATGGGAGCGATGCGTCTGCTTCACAACAGAATATACCAAGGCCATGTGGAGTGTGTGGTGAGAACATGGAGACGCGAGATAGATTCGGCTTCTCGGGATGGGCCGTCCATCTAAGGTGTGCGCTGAACACAGCCGAGGGGGCGAGTGATGTGGGCGATGACAGGTTTGGGATTCAGGTCATGGGGGAGGCTGGTCGGCCCAGGCGGGGCGCTGTTCATTTGGTGGACTTCCTACCAAGGCTCCGCATGAGGATTGACGGCACGGTCAGTGGGGGCGGCGGCCAACGGCTCCGCATAGAGCGGCTTTGGGAGGAAGTGTCGTCAGGGGCAGGGGTGGAGGACAATGAACGCGATGGGGGATGGCGACTAAGGGGTAGGCCGGTAATAGAGACCGGGGACGAGCCATGCGCTTACTGCGGACGGGCCATAGATGAACTTGTTGACGGTCTGGGGGGCATGAATGCACCGGTACAAGTACCGTGCGACCATGGAGGGCGGGTACACGGTCTTTGCATGTTGGAACGCGCAGATAGCATTGCACGCGGGAGAACAGACCCGCGGCCTTGCCTCGCGTGCCAAGCGGAATGGCCGTCGGGACGACGACCACCCCACCCAGCGGAACTTGCTCGGGAAATGGGCGCGATCGAGGAAGATGCCGGAGGGAGATGGCCGAGGACGTTCGAGGCCCTGCGGTTCTCGACGATAGTCGGTCAGGAACCCTCGCACCTGGACCAGACCGAGTATCAAAGCACCGGTGTATACACCACGTTCGAGGACATGTTGCGAGCCCAGGGGCACTGCGAAACGGCATCATTCCTGCTGTGTACCCTGTTTTGCGATACCTTAGGTCTACCTGCAGGGGCTTATATTGAGTGCCCTCGCCCACGAGGCTGGACACAACTTGTTGACCGCTACCGCCAATTGACTCGAGCAAACAACGTCCACGCCCAAGATGTTGTGCTGCGCCTTCAAGGAAGACGGCTCTACATCGGCCCCCATGTGCAAGAGTTTCTGGTACACCTGGACCCAGCGTGGGATGAACGCTTGACGAGATGGTGTATCGACTTACGAGAAGCGCTGAGCGGAAGGAGGGCACTTCCTCAGTTCCCGGTCGGTGAGCCTGCAAGGCAGGAAGCGGGGTCCCTCGATCTAAGCAGCAGCCTGATCGGGGAAGGTCCTCGGGACCAAGGAGGAACGACAAGGGGAAGCACGGGAGGTAGAGACGCCGCTGGAGAGGAGGGGGAAGCACGGTTACAGCTACAGAACGCAGGGAATACCCTGGCCCGGACTGACACCGCTCCGGCAGCGACCGAAACTATGACTTCTGCGTCAGAGAGGGAAGGGGAGGGAGACGTGACCGAGAGCGGAAGGCGAGGTAGACCAGGGGGGCGAGGACGAGGAGGACGAGCAGCCAGTGCCGGGAGAGGGACCGGCAGGGGCGGAGAACGCAACGTGCGGGGGGGGGGTAGCGCTCCACCCCCAACGACCGGCAACAGGGACTCCCAGAGGAGAGGACGCCGAGAAAGGGCCTCCGCGGGGGAAGACAGCGAGTCTGACCGCCCGGAAAGGGAACCACCAGGTGGAACGGTACGTGGAGGAGCTGGAGAGCCTCCAGTGGGAAGCGCACGGCTGCGCGCCTCCCTAGGCCGGAACCAGGAACGCATTGCGTGCGGGGTCTGCGCCGCAGCGGTCAACCAAGGGCATCGCGTGGTAAGACTGCCGTGTGGGGACGGAAGCCACGTCATCCATGCCAGATGTGTGCTGGTGGCAGTTAGGAGCGGTGGGGCGCGAAGGGGGACACAAGCGCCGCTCGTCTGCGGCGCTCGTGGGTGCGGGGCACGACACGGGAGACGGGAGGCCCTTGATTCCGCCGTACAAGCCGACCCCGGCCTTCGAGAGGCAGCCGTGGCATTGAGGGGGGGGGGCGAAGAGGACGAAGAGGGACACCGCCAAGGGCTCTACTATCCCTGGGATCAAGATAGTCTGGGGGTGGCAGATCCCTTAGACAGAGTGTCGATGACCGACCTCCAAATGCGGTTCATCACCGTCGTTAAAGTGCAACCAAAACTGGCAACCACTCACGCTAAGCTTATCACCCACTCGCTAGGTCTCGTCAACCACGCTCTGGGGGTGCACCGACCAAACGGGACCCCTAATACACCGACTTCCCTTTTGAGGGCACTAAAGCTGTGGTACATCCTCCCAGCCTTACTGCACTCTCAGGACGGGCGAATGAGCAGGGCCGCGAGGTTCAAGTCTGCCGAACGCGGGGACCTGACCACGATTCTCCCATGGCTTATGGAGTACACCGAAGGAACGGCGACACGCCTCAGGGGGATAACACGCGAAGCAACGGACGCGGCCAAGTTTGAGAGGGCGGCGTCAGCGTGCCGGCACCAGGGGGGGGTAACAGTAGCAGCGCGTGGCCTTTTAGCGGAACAGCGCGCGCCCGGCAATGAGGCTACATGGTCTGTAGTTAAGGCGAAATTCCCGGAGGAAGACCGCAGTTCAGTCCAAGAAGCAGCGGCGGCAGCTAGGGTGGCCAGCGTGACCGAACCAAGGGAAGGGGGTAGCCCCTCGTGGCGCCCAGAGGGAGAATTTAACCCTCGGGTGGCCTTCGAGGTTATTAACTCTCGCAACGCATTGTCAGGAGCGGGGAGTGACGGTCTGCGCTTTTCGCACCTACAGTCCATCATAAGGACTCAATTCGGCCAAGAACACTTCGGCGTCGGCATCGAAGCCTTTTGGAGGAGGATGGTGGATGAACCTGACGCTTTCCCGCCGGAGTTTTGGGAGCTGTTCCTGCAGTCAAATCTCACTGCCTTGGGGGCAAAATGCCGCCCGGTATGTGTGGGGATGACGTGGAGGCGCCTGGTTGCGGCAGCAACTATGAGGGAGTGGAGGCCTCGTATGGAGGAGCTAAACCTCGACGCACGGCAATACGGAGTGGGGGTATCCGGGGGTGTGGAGCACGTAGCGTTACGTGCCCGAATACACCATGAGGCAGGTAACTGGATAATCCAGACGGACGCGTCTAACGCGTTTAACTCGGTCCTGCGGAAACCCATGCTCGAGCAAGTAGCCGCCTGCACGCCAGCACTCACGGGGTTCGTAGCCAAGTGCTATGGCGAAAGGCCCGCCTCCGTCTTCTTCCAGATGGACTCGGGAGAAAGGACGAAACTCGAATGCTCGCGTGGGGTGCAGCAAGGAGACGCTATGGGACCGGCCCTGTTCTGCCTGCCGATACGACCGGTGCTTTCGAGGGTTCGGGAGGAATACGAATCGCAGGGGGTCGAAGCCTACGCATACCTTGACGACATCACTATCGCGGCCGGCGAGATATCACCAAGGACGGTAGGAGTGGTGTCTTTCCTCGAGCGGGAGCTGATAGCGAGGGGGATACACCTCAACCCGGGTAAGACGGTTGCCTTGGCCCCGAAGGGACACGTGCCCACGCCGGAAGAGATATCGCTTTTGGCAGGAGTGGGGGTCCGCATAGCAGACGAGGGAGGGATAAAGGTGGTGGGGGTACCCGTTGGAACTGACGAGTATGCGATAGAGAGCGCTATAGGGATCGTGCGCGAGGGGGGGGCGGAACAACTCGCGCGGATGCTGCCACGCATGCCGGACAAACAAGCGGCCAACCTCATAGCCACCGGCTCTATGGTACAACGAACGGCGTACGTCGAGCGGGTGATGGACCCAAGGCTGTCTCTGCCAGCTTGTCGACGGGCAGACAATGGAGCAATGTGGATGCTTGAAAACCTTCTAGAGCTTCCTGGAACGGCGGAGGAATCGTCCTTTTTCGAGGAGGGATGCATGGCGGAACGGCTCACACTGCTACCTCACCAACTTGCGCAGGCCAGCTTGTCAACGGCAGCAGGGGGGTTCGGAATGTCGTCGGCAGAAGCGAGAAGGATGTCCGCATCGGTAGGGAGCCTGGTGGCAACGCTACCCGCAGTCCTGGCGGACCTTTCGGGCAGTCTGGGGGAGAAGGTGCGGAGGAATCTTCCAGGGTCAGAACTGGTGGGCAGTATATGGGAGGGAGTACGAAACCTCCGAGACGAGGGTGGAGTCACCGAAGAGGAGATGGGTGAAGTAGTGCCGCGGGGCTGGAGGGATAGGGCATTCCGCCCTGAGGAGGTTAGCGCATCCGGGAATTCGGATAGAGAGGTGTTAGCAGCACACGACGCTGAGACCACCAACTCGCACAGAGCGCAGACTAAACTCGGAAAACAGGTCAACCGGGTGCGGTACGACAGGTACGTCACATCTCTGGACGGACTCCCCATCCACGCCCGCCCGCCGCCGGAGGAGGATGGCCCTTTCGGGGAGAGGGAGACCCGCGAATGCGCAAAAGCTAGGCAGCGGAGCCAGTCAGGACCCGGAGCTGCCG
>JAYJME010001585.1:0-15967 GCA_036873775.1 Costaria costata
AAGGCCTGCAAGGTGAAACTGTGTGCGTGCGCATCTCCAAGCGTGCGGCAGGAAGACGACCACCCCCAGCAGCAGCAACAACACGCACAGTCGCACCACCAGCAGCGAGGAACAACTGCACCTGCCGCAGCTCGTACAGCAGCGCCTATTTCCGCAGGCGGTGGTACTCATGCTGGTCGAGGTACTGGCGACGCCAACCGCGTAACGCCTGGTGCATCCGGGCATGTCATACCGGGGCGTTCCAATCTTAACTCCGGGGGTAGACGCGCGAATGATCGTGGGCGGGGCGTTGGGTTGGGCTGTGGACCCGGGCACACCCCGCAAGGGCGTACCGATCGTACTGGCGGCAGTGGTCGCATGGCCGATGGTGGGCGGGTCGCCGGTGGTGGTAGTGGTGGCGGTGGCGGCGGCAGTGACGGTGGCAGCGGCGGACGGGTACCGTATGGCCGTGCCAATCATCCTCGTGGCGGGGAACGCGTGGGTGGTGGTGGGCGGGTCGGCGATAGTGGCGGTGGCGGTGGGTTGAGCGGCGCACCTGGGCATTTCCGTCAAGGGCGTGCCGATCATACTGCCGACGGCGGACGCATGGGATATGGTGGTGGTGGTGGTGGTGGTGGTGGTGGTGGTCGTGATGGTGGTGTAGGTATCGGTTGGTTCCGGTATGGCCGTGCCGATTTCAACACAGTCGGTGGACGCGTGGCCGATGGTGGGCGGGTCGGCAATGGTGGCGGTCGCGGTGACGGTGGGTTGGGTGGCGCACCCGGGCTCTTCCCGCAAGGGCGTGCCGCTCATACTGGCGGCGGTGGATGGGTGGGTGTTGGTGGACGGGTCGGCAATGGCGGTGGTGGCGGCGGCGGCGGTTGGCTTTCGAATCAGCACCAAGGATTTGTGCAGCGCGGTCCGAGGTTCGGTAACTTTGCTGGCGATGCTCACCGCCGACCAGCTGACGAGCGCGATAACTTCAGCGGCGGTTCGAACGATTCGCACGCCCCGGTGATCCACTCGGCAACTTCTGCGAGCAAGGTATTTGCTTTTCACATCCGCCAGCGTGTCGTGTCCTGTTGCACAGCGATATTATTGTATCATGGTAGTTGAGTTGCAATGCTCTTGCCTTTCCGAACCTACAACGGAAGTTGCACGAGTCTTGACTATCCCTCCAAACCTACGCTGCGGCAGAGAGGTCTTGTGATGCTGCTGTTAATAGGAGCTCGGTGGTATGAGGATATTGATATCGTGGGCGTGCTGTGTATTGTTCCACCAGGTCATGCTTTTGTGGTGACGTTGATGATTGCCTCGGTAGCTACCTGAAGTGTCGCCTGATAGCCGTTGCCTTTTGGGTCGGGATGTGTCTAACCACTCCAGACGATTGGCAATGGAGTCCTGGTTAGTGGTTTATATTTTCCCTATATTATAGAAATCGACCAAAATCCATATAGTTTTCGCTCTGAAGACGCCCCTGGAGAGGAGACAGGTCGGACGCCCTAAGAAACGACAGGGGCGAACAGGCAGGATACCTCAGGTTTAGGGAGATAAATCAATGTCGCGACAAGAACATGATCCAGGCGGGGTATGATGCCGACATTTCTCCTTTGGGTAATATCCAATGGAACCTCGCTGTCTCGGCCCAGACCGCGATTTAACTGCTGCGGTCGTTTCCTTTCGGATGGGCCAATAGTACTTGCACTACCACGAAACTTGTGCCCTGCCGCTCTGTGCGACGTGTTGTGTCTTTCGGGTGCGCGACGAGAAAGTGATGACTCGGGTGATGGCGAAAACTGGCGCGTTTTACAGACCGCGCCTGCTGGGGGGGGGGGGGGTGAGGTTGTTACCCCCTCCCACCAGTTGCAGGAGCCCCTTCGGTCATAAATGTTTGGGCACCCATACTGCACTCGCTAACGGAAGGCTCCCCAACCATTGTAAGGACACATATTTCTCTCACTTACGGGGGGGCTCCTCATCCATTGTAAGGACACATTTCTCACATTAACGGGGATCTCCTCAACCATTGTAAGGACACATATTTCTCTCAATTACGGGGGGTCTCCTCATCCATTGTGAGGACATCTATTTCTCTCACTAACGGAGGGCTCCTCAACCATTGCAAGGAGCTATCCACTAGCTTTGGACCCGATGTGGTTTTGTTCAACACTAAGCGCGTCACATACCTACCGGTATCCCCTCCGATTGTGCGTCGTGCCCATCATAGCTTATAGTTTTTTTTTGTCGAAGTCGGTTGTTTGGGGTGGGGTATAGGTATAGAGCTCACTCCTCGAGAGAGGGACCTACCTCAGAAGGTGAAGTGCTACTAAGTGCTACCTATTGGCTTAAACCGTATTATACCACGCGTCGTTTCTCATGTTATACCAGGTAGATAAGTTCACGATAAAGCCTGGGTGATGCGTGAGAAACCCCAGAACGTTAAGTGCTACCGCAGCACGGTGTCTTATGACATTGATAGCTCCACGATAAAGCCTCGATGGTGCGTGAGAAACATTTCTATGAAGTTCATTTGACTCTGTCAGGTGTTGTAAGTACCGCCAGGGCTTCTTGTCTCCCAGCGGGCTTTATTTGCGGCACCCGGCAGGCAGTCCAGACCTCAAAGCGCGTTACGCCTCATCGACTCGACAATCTCCCTCACGCAATGTTTGTTGACGGCTGTACTATCGCACGATTTTTTTCCCTGGGCTTGCCTTCCTTGTCGCTGTCGACTTTCGGTCCGGCCTTTGGTGTCGGTTGGACTTCTAAGCGTTTCGTTGGTGTTTGGATCGTGTTCTTTCCTTCGCCCAGATGACGAAACCGGTATACTGCTGTTGGTGAGATATGGAGCTGACCTGTCTTTTTTGCATCCCCTTCCTATGATACTCCTCTGTCCCCCCTTTTGGCGATTCCTTCTGATACAGCGGACACCTCAGGGGCGGGCGGAGGGTGCATCCCGTTCTTTCGGCGACGTGCCGAAGAGCCCAGGGCGGTGAGTCGAATAAAGTGTGGTGTGCTGTTTGTTGTTCCCGCCTATTGATCGTAAAACGGTAGGCACACGTTGGCACACGTTTGCTTTGTTTCCGTCGGGTGCCTTTAGGTGTCCATGCGATATTTTTGCCGTTGACCTAAATAAAAGATAAGGGTAGTAATAAATTATGTAATTGTTTGTTTGTTTCGGTGATATGTATAAATGGGGGCGGTTGGTTAACAAAATAACAAGTTTCGCAAATCGATGACACGATGAACATAATATAACGGGGTAACATGCACTTTACTAATTTATTGATTGTTGCGGGAATACATATTGTACAGTTAGGGGGAGGCTGTCAGTTATGAATCTTTTTCGGAAATCGGGGATACGATATAAATGTAGCGCGGTACAAAACTTAATATGCAGCCGCCAATGAATGGTGGAGAGAACTGCGAGTTCGTGAGAGGGAAGCGTTGTCGAGCTGAGTCGGCGTTGCATGAGGCCTGTGTGTGTGCTCCCGTGTGTTTCCCCAATAGTTGAAGCGCCACCTCCTCCCTCGCCGACTCCATCTCGGCTGTGTGTCGGTCCGTCCGTCCGTCCCACTGCCCACCCTTTCAACCCTTGCACCGCCGGCTTTTTTGTCGTCAGCTAAATCCGCCTTGTCATATTCTCCCTACCTGCCCCCTGCGGGGGGTGATGGATTTGATGCCCGTTGCAATTCACGTCAGGCCCGATGCTTTCGCTGGGGTAACTGTAGAGCCCTCCCTCGACCCAGCTGTGCCTGACATCCCTGGCGGAGGGAGCGTGGTGGTTGCCTCTCGAGACGGCAGTGCCTCAGGGCGAACTCGGAAAACCGACGAAGCTCGTGCGGATGTGGGGCCGGCGGCCGACGAACACGTCGGTGGGGCTGCCCGCGCGCTGCCGGCAGACACGGGGCGGTCACCTGCGGAAGTTTGGACAGACACCGCCGGGTTGGTACCCGTTCGTGTCCCAAACGAGCCGGACGAACAGGTGGGTGGGACAAGCCCCGGTGATCCATTCCGCAGCTTCTGCTGGCTGGCGTTTTCGTTTCGCATTGGCCAGGGTACCCTGTCCTGGTGCACACGACGGTGTGGTTGTGTGATGGTAGCTGCACGAGTCTTGACTCTCCGAACCTACGCTGTGGCAGAGACGTCTTGTGGCACCGCTGGGACCTCGATGACAGGATGATATTGAGGTCGTGATGCGCTGTGTATTGTTCCACCGCGCCGTGCTTTTGTTGTGACGTTGATTCCCTCGCGAAATATTTGAAGAGTTGTACGCTCCCAATCCATCTTGCGGTATCGCTGTGTTCGACTATAGAGCTCCAGAGACAGCAGTGTAAAGGGCGAGTGAGTGGTATGGTATGGTGGGCCCGGTGCTTTCCTCGGGGGTGGAGGCGTTCTACTGACATGGTCGTCAACTGACATCCCCGTTGCCCCCGTCCTCTATGCCGATCGTGTCTATGGTTCTGTGTTTGGTTAGGCTTCGCCGGCACCCCCGACGCCATCTGGTGTCCAGTCCCGATCGGCCTCGCCATCCGTGCGGGTGTCGGGAGCTCCGACCCTGCCTCCAGTGACACCGCCCGCGTCGTCTGCGGCGAGATCGGCCGAGACACCGACAACGGGCTC
Source organism: Costaria costata (assembly GCA_036873775.1). Classification (NCBI taxonomy): domain Eukaryota; class Phaeophyceae; order Laminariales; family Agaraceae; genus Costaria; species Costaria costata. Next base: position 4,600 of record JAYJME010001585.1, read on the forward strand.
CTTGGGGGCACAGGCAAGTGCAGGTTGTGAAGGAAGCGCAAGCGTTACAAAGTAGTATCGATAATGTCTATTAATAGTTCGGCAGCTTGCGCGGCGCTTCCGAATGTGATTTTTGGTTTTCAAGATTGTCCGGGCATTTTATAGCACCTGCTATTAATAGTTGGCGCAGTCGCTATGAATATATAGCCGCTTGCAGGGTGGTGGGTATTCCCACGGCTACGTTCGGCGTGCACGTAACGTACTGGCGTGTGTAACACGCAAAGCTAACCTTCATTGTGAAGCATGCTGGATGGGTACATGCGGTGGAGGCCCAGTTGTGCAACTGCCCCGCCTTGTCATCGTGCTTTCGACCTGTATTCAGCGCTTTTGTACTGAATAAGCACCCCTCCCCCAACACCTTTAGCGGGGGGGAGATATTTGTCGGGGACACCCCGGCCGTCCCTGGAGGCGGCGAAGAAGCTTTTCGGCCTGGTGATACGATGTAGTTGTCTCGCCAAGGCCTGTGTTAATATCACGCGTGGTGCTCTGGTTGTGGTCCGCCGAAGAGTTGTACGCATGCTAGCAAGCAGTTTTTGGGGTATCCATTTATACGAGTAGAGAGACGAGTTTAAAGGGGGTGTGCGTGGTATGGTATGGCATGGTGGGCCCGGTGCTTTCCTTTGGAGTGGAGGCGTTCTACTGACCTTGTCGCTAGTTGACACCCCACCGTTGCCCCCTTCATCTATGCCAACCGCATCTGTGGTTTTTGTGTTCGGTTAGGCTGCGTCGGCACCCCCGACGCCATCTGGCGTCCAGTCGGGGTTTGCCTCGTCATCAGCACCGGTGCCGGGGTGGTCAGGACCGGCCAAGATGGTGGGGGCACCGACTGTAGCGTCGCCGACATCACCAATGGCGGGAGTTTCGAAGAAGCCGGCAAACGGGCGGACGGGAGCGCGAGCCAAGAAGGCGCCTACAGCGGAAGCCGACGCTGAAACACAGGTCTCGATGACACGCCGCCAGGAAAAGCTCCAAGCCAGGCGTGCTAAAGCCGCGCGTAAACAGCAGTGTGCTTGGTGGGCAACGAAGGCAAGCGCAGGTTGTTTGAGAACAGTTCAGACTTTTACGAAGTAGTATCGGTACAATTCAGAGGGGGGTGCGAAGTGTGGACCCAGCACGCTGTTTGAAGTCGGCATCGAACAGAAAAGTGAGACGGAGGTCCCGAGGTGTTTGTGGAGGGGAGGGGGTAGCGCAGCGAATTACCGGTTTCAACGCCTTCGATAGTGCGGCACCGGCCTTCCCAACTTTTTATCGCGTCAATGGGTAATCGGGTACATCTTACCTGGTAGTGCTTAGTCTAGTGCTGTACCGTGTTCATCCGCCGCATTATCTACCGGTAGTTCGGCGACTTTCGCGACGCTTCCGAAATTGACTTCGATTTTTCGCGATTGCTCGTGTATTGTTCATTCTCGATCAATTGGCGCTATACAAAAAAGGCGGTGATCGCTTGCAGGGCGGTGGGCGTGGGCACCCCCTCGGCTACGTTCGGCGTGCACACAACGAACCGTCTACACACAAGCTAACCGTAACCGTCATAGTGAAGCATGGTAGATGGGCACACATACATGCGGCGGAGGTCCCAAGTTGTGCAACTGCCACGCTTTGTCCTCATGTGTTTGACCTACACGTGGCCCTTTCGTACCGGCGGACCACACTCCCACCTTTAGCAGGAAGAAGAACCGCCGGAAACACCCCCGCCATCCGAGGGGGAGGAGACAAACAATGAGGCGGAGAAACCAGCGGGAGTTTCGCCGTCGGAGGGAGAGGCCCACCCCGACATAACTTCCGTAGGCTCGAGCGTGGCCGGCTCGAGTGTTTCGTCCCACACTGTCGCGACCACGGACGGTGATACCTCGAGCGGAGCCGATGGGAAGACGTCATGCAGCAACAGCAAGGTGATATGTTTTGTTTCGCAAAGACCTGTGTTGACGTCACGCATGGCGGTCTGGTTGTGGTCGGCCGAAGAGCTGCACGTACGCGCGCAATCATTTTTTTTGCGGTATCGCTACGAGGATAGACTAGAGACATAGTGCAACGGTGTGTGTGGTATGGTATGGTATGTTATGGTATGGTATGGTATGGTATGGTGAGCCTGCCGCGCTGAAATTGACCTCAGTCGGCGGCTAGTACCGCCAGGTGCCAGCTAAGGTACACTGCGCGTGCTTGCTTCTCGTGCAAAGCCTGCGGGCTTGCTGCCGAATTCAGTGAACGGCCGACGCGCCATACAAATTCGCTTGTTACTATTGTTCGTGTCACAGGAACGTTTCTGCGCGGATGGTATTGATTGACCTCAGCTTTGGTGCGCCTTCTCGGTGCGCCTTCCCTTTGCCCTTTTTCTCTGACCTGTCCCTTGCAGGGTGCTCTGTCCTTGACGCCGGAGGACTCTGCCTCTCCTCGCCCCGTGTGAGTAACGCCCCCGATACACCCTGTTGTGAGGGTTCCGTGCCTGCTTGAAGTGCACGCTGCCGAATCTGCGTCCCCCTTTACAGTCCACGGATGTTGTTATGCAACTCAGCCTGCGCATGGTTATGAGCAGGAGTTTTCTTTTGGCACGTACCAGGTACGGCGTTACTCGGTACGATACTGGTTGTAAATCCATATGGTGATAATCTGCTCCGTCCGCGGTCGCTGATTTCTTCTCCCCGCGGCGCTGTTTGTGTGCTTCTCGACCTCGGCAAACGGCAGTGGGATTGAAAACAATGCGGGCACCAATCGGTGCGCGCTGAACTCAGTTCTGCAGGTGGCCCGGCACTTCCCTCTCTTCAAAAAGGCGGCCGAGCTTTCTCGAGCAGGTAATTCCACACACACTGAAGTGTACAGGTTGGAGATATGAACGTGCGTACGTATGAGGCCGGGGAACCGACATGGTCCATTCTGTGCTTATAAAAAGGCGTGTGCAGCGAATTATCATCCAAGCGCTATTTTTTTTGTTCCGTTGGTGTGCCCCAGAGAGCCGACAACAATGTTTCGGTAGCATTAGAGTATCACTATGCCGCTTTCCCTGCTACTGTGGTTTCTCACAGAGAAATTGTTGAAATTTCGAAAGCTCAAAAACTCCGCTGGGTCTTTGCGTCACACAGCCTCCTCGGTAGGACATGTTTTTTTTCGTTGCTACTTGGCAAATAGCTTCTGACACGTGTACTACAGCCGGGGCTTTTCCTCCGCGCACGAAATGCACTTCCCTACGGCACGCAGCTGAATAATATGTGGGCAGTTTGGCGGTCATATGGAACATGTTATGTTGTACCAAAACCGTAGGGGTAGCAGTTTCGCCAATCGAATATCACCTGTAGGCTTGAACGCGCCCCGTCTCATGAAGCCCGTTTCCAGCATGACTTGATGCCCCGTTTGATTTGCAAGTTATCGGCAAGGCGTCGACGTGGTTATGAAGCCAGATACGAAAGAAAATCGGATTTCGATTCCAACGTTCCTTAATGTCAAAAAGAGGCGGCGTTAAAGGGTGCGGACTGAGTTTAATGCTGCTGCTGCTTCATACTGTACCCGTGGTGTGAATGAACTACGAGCATGTTTCACGGTGGCAACCTCCCTTTTCCTGCTGCTGAGGTTGAAGGCGGGGTCAGCGCGTGGCCGTCGTTCTAGATAAATAAAACACTCACATTTGAGCGGAGGATTAGGATTTACTATCAACAAGCGCACATCGATGATGACAGTTGACGAGCAGAGAAGGTGCTGGACCCCCATCCCTGAGTGTTTCGTCTTGACTACGACCCTGTCCATGCCGTCTTACCGCCTCTGCGCAGGGTTCGATGAGCGTCGGCAGAAGGGAGGGGACGAACCAACCAAGACCCTCCTGTCATCACTCGGGGCATTTTTCAGGGTAATGACCCCAGTTCCATTAACAGTGTATATATAGGAAGCATTGCCCCTGGGATAATCCGCGCGAAATCGTGCGCAGATGACCATAAAACTAAGCTATGAAAAATTCGATTGTTTCACTAATTGCCTCGTGATACCATGCTCGCTACTGATAACCACGAGCGGAGTTCTATGCAGAGCACATGTTGTGCGATGTGTTTTGCTTGGAGAGGGGGAAGACCAGTTATACAGTGAACGCGGAGGAGGTCATCGCAAGTACAAACAAGTTGCCGCGGCCGTCATGGCCGCTTGTACGTCCTGGTGTCGACTTGGACGACTCAGACGCGTCTTGAAAACTGCCCGCGCTTCTGATTTATACTAACCGCGTGGCTACTGCGTTCAGGCGGCGGACAAGAAGAAGGCGGGAGAATACGCGGACGTCAACCCCAACATCAAAGTTTTCCTTGGTACCGATGGGGTGAGCATGTGCAGTTATGACAACCATTATGTAGCGCAGATAACGGCTCAATGTGCCTCTGCCTCTGCCTCTGCGTTGCAAACAGCAACAGCGGTGTGTCTAAATATGCGTTCGGTGTAGCTCTGTTGCTCCTTGCCACACGTATTACACGTCTCCTCCAACCTCCGACGAAGCACCTCACCGCTGTATGTGTGACCTCGTCTCGTCTGCGCTTTAGCTTATGCTTCAAACTGAATCTGCGACTGCTCGCCTGGTGTGCATCGTAGGGTTGACGTGGTGAAAATTAACATACAGTACACAAACGAATACGCGACCAGCAACAAAATGTGTCATCTCTGACTGCGCTGCCCACCGCCGTTTCCCTTGATTTGACTTTTTTTTGGGAACGCAGGTTCAAAGTCGCCGCCAGGTGGATGCTCCCGAGCTCCTCGGGGAGATGTTGCAGAAGGTGGAGGCAGAAGTGGAAGCCGACAAGGTGAAGAGGGTGTGGAGCTTTACTGCGCGATGTTGCCGAGCCACGGCATCATGTGTTTTTCCACTGTGACGCCAGACCGGTTGCGCCTACTCGTATGTATGCCCGCTATTTTCGTTCTTGAGCTTGGCTCTCGAGGGCACCCTGAGCTATCTCCGGCGGATTTAACGGTGCTCCGCCGCCAAATTTGCGAACAGTAGATACCTGGTACACCGCATTTAACAGTTTGAAATTGACTTTCCCGATGACGGACCACTGGTGTGGTGCAAATTTCTACCATAGATGAGTACGGTACTTACATGTTGAAGGAATTGGGGGTTATTAACTCATAGAAAGGTGTGGCGGCGGATCATTCGTGGTTTACTGCTTTGGAGGTCGTTGGGGTGGTCGAAATATATTCGTCTGACGAGTCTCAAAATAAGCACCTAGTGCGAAACAAGCTCGCTCCTGAAAATGTAACTTTGCCTCACCCATATGCCCTTTCCTATCCTAACTACGCAAGTATTTGAGCTTCGCGCACGCCGCTGTAGAAAGCCGAGGGCATGCGCCCGACCTATGTTTTCATCGCCGTGCGTCCGGCCTGTCTTCCCCCTGGTCGCTTGGTCCCCACCCTCTCAGACGGGCGTTCTCCAGCCTCTTCTCGAACACATTCGGGGAGAAACGGGCACTACCTCCGCCTGCGACTGCGGCCGGGTGAGTCGATAACGCGTTCGTTTGCCGGGTCGACTGGTGGACGGGCCGGGTCGCCTTGCCGATGCGGCCCACACATGGTGCCGTTGCGCTACGTACGTACCGTACCGTACCGTATTGTCTTACGCTCTAGACACGAGGAGACAGCACGCATATATATATATATATATATATATATTGGACGTTGCAGGCGCGTTTTGCCTTGAGTGACTTGCGGCCACGCTCTACAGTACTATCGGGGCGAATTTCTGGCACGCGCGCTACGGTAGGTGATGGGTGATCCGAGAGGAGTATGCCGACTGTCAAAACACGACGGACCAGTCCAGGCAACGCCCCACCAACCTAACAGAGCTTGAAGATGTTGGGGTATTTTAGATGGACAACTTCTGTTTCGCCTTTTCTTGGTAAACGATCTGTTTCGTGTGCTTGGACGTTTGGACCTGTCCTGCGCCCAGGGGTGGACAGATAAAAATCCGGTGGGACGTAACGGCTTGAGCTGGAAATCGACAGGACATCGGCTGCCCCGTGATTTTATCATACTTGGTTGATAGTTTTGTTTGCTGTTTTAGCGTAGACGACCTCTTGGCCAAACCCATTTTTTATGAGAGTTATGTTGACGTATATACGTTCGCCGCTTGCTGACACCAGGCCGGGGACCCCGTCCGGACACCATTTCATCTCCTGCTATTGGCGGTGACACCATCACCGGAGTCCGTGATGGATCTGCTGCGCAAGGTGTGACGTTTGCGCAGTGGTTGGTCGTGTCGCTTAATTTTGCCACCGCCCTGCCCATGAACAGCTTCCGAACTGAAAGCCGTCATTTAGCTTTTGTTAGTATAGCTACGTACCGGTACACCTTTTTGAAGCGCTCCACAGACATGAGAGATACAAGTGGTGGTAGTTTAATCGTTCGCCACAGCGTATTCCAAACCTGGTAGCCCCCAGGGCAAACGTGTTGCATGCGTCTGGCAGGTCACGACTGGCACCTACTTTGTAGAGCGACAGGGATAGCTAATATTGCCGTGGCCGTTGTCTGTTCCTCCCGACTCCGATGCCTCAATGCTACTCCATCGTGCGCCACACGGCGCTCATTCCCTGTTGAACGCTGGGCACACAGCGCTTTGGGAAGACACCAGCCACCACCACGTGCGCCCGGTGCAAGAGCCAAGCAAACAACGTGAGTTTCCGTTGCATCCCGTATTGAGTTTGCCAATTTCGCGTTCTGCTTGGTAGTCATGATGCGCGCACGGCGCTCGCTCCAAGAAGGCCAACTGTGAAAGTAGTAGCTGGCGTTCGCGTCAGGCCCAGACTTCGCCACAAGTGTGGGCACGCGGTCCGAGTTGAATGTTCGTGATCGAGTACCGTGCATAAATAATAAATCGTAGATACTAATAGTACCAAGCAGGGCTATAGGCCTGCCGGGCAGGCCTCCACCAGAAGGCGGCGTTCTTGTCTGATGTAGCGGCTTGGTGGTTTGCTTGACAAAACATATTCTGGCTTCCCGAGGATCTGGTCTACGCGCAATATACAATAATATAATATAGCGGATCTCGATGGTTGAATTCTTGCTATTCTAGATGTAGCGCTGTACCCACCAAATTCCGAAAACGAGACATGACTCCCGAACCTTGGCATTCGTTTGCAAACAGGCGTGCATCACCACTCTAAAGACGGCACCAGCAAAACTTTTCCTGCATCTAGATCGGCTGTACTTTGACAGGTGGGTGGAGTTGGCAGCAAGTAACGTTTTGGAAAGTGAAGGCGGATGCACGCCGTAACCTATATGCACCGCGAAGCGTGACGAGCCAACATTTTGTGCGGGGCCACCGGGTTCGCGTGCGCGGTCGCGTAGCCATCACCACATACATTCCTGGGTAGCCCCTCTTGTCATATGATAGTTGACCTCGTCTGTACGAGGCTGGTAGGATAGAGAGTCCAAGAAGTCGCGGTAGCAATCGTCTGGCCTAAAGGGAAACGAAAATGCCTGCCGCCAGAAACTATCAGACTGCATTTGACGACTTCGACTATAAATACGTCGCGCTTGCATACGCTCGAACACGGTGCGGCTGTACTACAGCATGGCTGCAATGTGCCTAAGTTGGCGTGCAGAGTTTCTCGTTTTGTCACTGGAACAGCACTAATTGTGGTTCATGGCCGACTGCGCGTAGTGACCTTCGCAACGTCTCCAGACTCTTGTTGGTACCTGTAGATGTTTTTTAATGATGTTTTTCGCCCCGCTGGTAGTAGCAAATAGCATTAGCTCTCCCAGGGAACGTGTTTCGGCCGAGCATACTGTGCAGCGTCCCCGAAAGAAAGATGTGCAACTTCCATCTATCGAGCTGCACTGCACTCTATTCTTCACTCGATTTGTACGAGGATAGCGACGTGTTTACCCGTATCTCGTCGCTCACTCGCGGGCGCCTCTGCCGCCATCTCTTCGTTGCTGTCCTAAAAGCTTTGGTAATCTTCGTGTTGGGGCAGCAGTATTTACGCGAAGTAGTATATAATGGCAAATATTTATCCTAAAAGCTTTGGTAATCTTCGTGTTGGGACAGCAGTATTTGCGCGAAGTAGCATATAATGGCAAATATTTAACATGTATATGCGCCTTCGCCCTCTCCACCGCTATCTACATGCAGCGACACCTTCGAATTCAAGAAGCTCGACCACCTGATCGACATACCCCCCGTGCTCGACATGGTGCCCTTTACGCCGGGTCAGGAAGGTCAGCGTCGGGCGGTCATGTGGCGTGTCGATTGATATTAATGTATTAAATTGTGATAGCCTGTGTGAAGGAACATGCACCCATGCACATTGTTGCGTATCTAGCAAGCCATGCTGATGGACGTGCTGGACGAAACCAACATGCGCAAGCACCTCTCGTGCAGCCTGCGCGTGCAGTGCGCACCTTGAACACAAGGTCGAGATCTGCCGCAAATAAGATATGAGCAACGGCTCGAATAGAACTTCGCGTAATACCAAATTGAATCTAAAGTATTGTAGTGCATCAAGGGTGACGCTAATAAGTTTCACTGATGGTGGGTTGCGCTCCTTCTCGTTCTCGCCTGCTGAAGTAGGTATTATACATAGCTGGAGGTTGTTCGTGTGGGTGTTCCGCCCATCATGCCTTGACGTTTTGCACATTTGGTCGACTGCAAAGGGCGAGCTAGGGCCATAGTCTAGACTAGACTGTACACGCCGCCACGTTGTTGAAGCAGGGAATGGTGTTGCTGAGTTCCTATTTGTGCCTTCCGTGAATTATGCCGCTGAACTCTTCCCTATGCTTGCCATGAACGAGGATACTGCTGAAACCTTCCATATGCATCACGCGAATAATGCTGTTGAATCCTTGTCTATGCCTCCCGTGAACGCGCGGTTTTCCAGGCGAGTTCGTTTATGATCTGGACGGAATGGTGAATCACGCCATGAAGAGGAACGACCCGGGCGTAGGACACTATTCTGCATATGTCCGCATGCAGGGCGACCAGTGGCGATGGTACGACGACAAGAAGGTCACCACCGTCCGCATGGACGACACCATCGCTGCGGGAGCCGTCATCGTTTCGTACACCTTGCGGCGACGCTAAGGGTTCTTTGATGGTGGTGGGGTGGGTGTGTTCGGTATTCGCCGGGTCCAGGACGGAGCATGGGTACAGATTGCGTGCTCGTCGTTTTTTCTTTCGGCCTTTTCGTGGTGGCGTACGTTGGTTTTGGGGTTGCCTGGGTCGGCACCGCTTTGCCTTAGTCTTCGTCTGGTCCCCGAATGAGCCACCGAGGGCACATGCGGCGGGATCTTGTCCTATCCACTCTTCTTGGGGCGTGTTGCACCTTTTTGTCTTTTTCTTTTTCACTGCTTGTAACTATTTTTTAGTCTTGTGGATACCGCTCGCGGCCGACATGTAGATGCTGAAGCTCCCGCGAATGGGGTGCGCTCTTTTGCGCTTACAAACTTACATATCTACGTAAGCCGGTATATAGGTCAGCTGCAGGGAGATGGCACGCTATCCCTCTCTCTCGCGTCAGATTGGCAATTGGCAGGCAATATCGCCACGGCCTTGCAATCATTGCTTCGGGGGTATTGCTTGTCGCAGTGATGTCATAAGGAGACTTTTACAGTCGTATTGTATACCACTCGCTCTGCTTGGTAGACGGATGGCTGTAGTGCTGCCAGAATGCGACCGCCGTGAGTGCGTGGGGTTCGGGGGCTTCTCGTATGTACAGCATTTCACGTATATTCGTACAAACGTTTGATTTTTAGGTGCCAAGGGAAAACAACCGCGGCTGCCTCGAAAATATTTTTATTTCCGACTTTATAGTGTTATACCAGGTGCCTGTTATTAACAGCTATATTTAGTCTCTAAGGCGCGCGGTTTATTCCTGGTTTTCGATTTGGGTGCTATGACACCGCTGATATTGTTAACTACCAGCGTGTTTATTTTTCTCGACGGACCTTTCGCACCTGGGCACCTTTGTTTTGCTCAGTCTCAGTGCTCACAGGCGAATGAATGGGCTCGTCTACGCAGGGGAAACGTCTTTTATACTATGTACAGGTACTTGAAGTGCCAACATTTTTTTTTGTTGCCTGGACTCACTCTTAATGCGTGAGGGTTTGGTTGCCGGGTGCATTGTTTAGCCATCTTTTTTTTTTTTTTTTGCACGCCTGGTTGGGAACCGGGTCACCGTTTGGCACGGCACACGTCGGCATACTAGCACGTGTGGGTAGACACGTTATATATTAGAGTGTCATTATAGTGGTAGACATATCCGTCGATCCCTACGTACTCAACGAGGGCGGGGCGGGGGACGGTGGGCGGTTTCGCTAGACTTTGCGTCGCGACCACCTCTGTGGCGCAATTACACACACTGTGAATTACCGGTATTAATTATTTCCAGTGCCTCTTCTTGCTCTCTCTCACAGCAGTGGTAACATTTTTTTTCTGAGGGCATCATTCGCGCTCCTCAAAACCTGGACCGTACTGGCTGAAGTGGAAGACAGAGTAAAGTGGCCGTAAACACATCGGGCTCGCTTGTGCCGAGGAGCTCGCAATTTTGTCTTCATAAAATCAGAGCGCTGCTACTGCTGTGGCATCTATCGTGTCGTCCTAGTCATACGAAGTACACTAACTACTGGTACTGACGTATTACTCGTACAAGAAAGCTTTTTCGTATTTTGGGTTGGTTACCTGTTGGAATCAAAGAGACTAGCGTCATAACGCAGTTTATTCCGACGGCCACATACTCGTAGAGACCACACAGTCACGGCTACTTTTAATAGCGGCTGTGACCAAAGTTGGCACTGACCCCAGGCCCGCATTGCGTTGCACCAGTGTACATAGGGGCGTTTACCGTCTCGCAATCCGGGAATAATGACGGAGACCACGGTTGCACGCCCACTTGCATAACTTCACGGGGGGTCGCGCTCTTCCGGTTACGCCATTACGCACCGCCCGCTAAATCCATGGGCATTTACGGGCCTCTCGGGACGACACCTAACACTAGCCCACCCTGATGGGTCGTACTCGTATATATATGCTGAAATATGAAGGGATTCAGATAAGCACCCTTTAACACGCCCCTTGAATAACAGGAAGGGGCAGGGAGGGGATCGCGCTCTTTCTGTTAGTCGACTATGCACAGCCCGCTAAATACGTGAACCTTTACAAGTCTTTCAGGGCAGTATTATAACACTAGCCCATTCTGATGGACCGTATGTATATTCCCTAGGTATCGGAAATTCGAAACCTGTCCGTCCGACGACATCGCGAAGCTCCGAACGACGATAATTCGCCCCCGAAGCATCTCCCAACGTTGACGCGCATACCGCGCGAATCGATAGCCGACACACACAAGCAGTCTGGGACAACTTTCGGCTTCAA
>JAYJME010001586.1:0-15965 GCA_036873775.1 Costaria costata
TGTTGCCAATACGGAATCTAGCTAACACGATAACATTGTGTTATGCAATCGCCCGCCAATATCGTAACGTACTAACAGTATGTTACCACAATACCTAGAAATCAGACAACGTAGTAACGTAATGTTAACAAAAAAAACCGCCGAACCGTAACATTGATGTGGAACCTTAAGTGTACGTTATCCGAGGTGTGAAAATGTAACACTCTGGACGGAAATGTAAGTACCGTCTGATATAATTATTAATGCTTAAACGGTCCTTACATATCCACCCAGAGTGGTACGCGACACTTTTGCCACAATTCATCACCTCGAGGTGTCCCCTCTTCGCCGCCATATCCATAGCCTCCGTCGTACATCCCTCTTCGCGGGCTCTGTGTAAAAACTTGACAACGTTCAGGTGGCCCGCGCTCGCAGCGCTGTCCATCGCAATGGTAGTGGCGGCGAGTCCCGGTACGTTGGTGGTGAGCCATTGAACGACATGGAGGTGGCCGCTCGCTGCCGCAGAGTCGATGGCTCCCGTCGTCGCGCCTTCAGGGCGATTCTTCAGCAAAAAATCGAGCACCTTTGACGAAGAAGAAAGGCAAGAGGTGTGGCAGCAGTGGGTTCGTCGAGAAGAATGTTTGGGCATGGTCGTAGCTGTACGCGGTCAACGCGCGCCATGTGGTTGTTCCTTTTCTGACGATTGGTCCACTGCTGCACGAAAAAATTGCTACGTACTGTATCTGATATTTATAACCAGAGTTTGCGTATAACGGACAACTTCGTAAATGTGCATTTGTAACCAGATTTGTGCGTAAAACGGAAAACTTGATAAATCCCAAGACTTCGAGCGGCAAGCCATTAGTTGTCATCGCGCACATACCAAAAACATGATGGCGGGACAGGCTCAATCTGAGCCTACACAAATAAGTTGGATGGCGTTTAAATATAATGCGTACATGGTCCGTATTGCTATACGGAGGATGTATACAATGGTTGGAGCACAAGACGATACGTACATGGCTAGGGTGGCAACACGGTGATTTTTATCATTATCAACGATATGATATGATCCAAACTTTGTTGTGGCAGACTACACAGGGCCGAGTTACGATTCGATTCCAACACGCGGTCATTTTCTTCTGTCCGCGATGTTGCCGACAATATGTATCCCAGGTAGCTCCTCTGTACATTTTTGGTTGAATAAAACAGAATAAACGAAAATTATTTTCGTAAAAGCCGTTATTATCGAAGAGCTTTTTGTCGTAATTTTCCTGACTTCCCTGATTTTGTTTTGGCGCATTTTATTTATTTCTTGAGTTTCCTATTATTTTGCCCTAAAACGTGAACGCGAAACGCTCCTGATAATTTGCCCTCTGTTAAATCTCCGTATTTAGGAAATATTTCCTGTTTTTCCAGTTTTCCTGTTTTTCTAAATAAAGAGGAAAATCAGGGAAAGGTAATTCTCATGTTCGCCGACGATGCCATAAGTTACGGCATTAGTCTGTTGGGCTACTGGTAAAAGGTTAACCAAACACCTACCCAAACTAAGCCATATAGCATAACGGCTCTAAATACACTCATATGGCGGGAGTGCACGAGAAGACATTCTTGAACCTGACCAGAATTTTGGGATCGCGTACGCCCAGGATATTTTATCTTACTGTTGGTAACGACAAATGCAATACTGGTAATACTCGTACAACTGCTGTTGTACTTTCGGCTGTATATTATTATTGTAATGATTTCCGCTCTGGTGCATACTGAAGTGATTTCTGTTGTATGATCAACAAACCAACACGCATATTCATACTCGTACATGTCGCGGCAATTGTACAGCCAGTCATGGGTTCTGGGTTGCATGTTGCATGTTCAACTTCGCCTAACAGAACGTCGAAACAAAACAACCATGGTCGATCGTATTCATAGTCGGCCACGAGCAACCATGAGCAGCTGCCTGCTCAAGGGTCATTTTTCTACACAAAATCACGATATAGTACCAGGTACGACGAGCAAGAAGTATATACCTGGTAAGCTGCAAGGAAATGTGTTATTGTTACTGTACCAGGTATGTATTTACTCTCACATGAATATGCGCGTTACGTGCTGCTCCGTCCATGGCCCTGGTCGTGCATCCCTCGATGCGATGGGCATGTAGCCACTTCACCACGTCCAGATGGCCGCAGGTCGAGGCTAAGTCCATGGCTTCGACCGTGGTTCCTTCCTTGCGGTTGCCGTGAAGAAATTGGACCATACCGAGGTGCCCTTGCGCTGCTGCAAGCACCATGGCTTGGTCTGAAAATACGCTGGCGACATGCGTCACGATGTGCATGTGCCCGTTCCGAGCGGCCAAGTCCCCGTCTGCGTAGTCGGCCGCGCGGACACCTTGCTGGAAGTCGGCGATGACCTCGGAGAGGTTGCAGAATGCGCTTTCGAGCAGGACCAAGACGTTGCTGCATGTGGTGGAGGTGGAAGTGGAGGCAGATGATCCGGCCACGGACTTTTCCCGTGCAACAGCCACCTCTTCATGATCAGCGAAGCGCCGTTTGCGAGGCTGAATGCGCCACTTCTGCTGCGCTTCCTCGCACCGATTCAACTTATCCGACAGGGAAGCAGGCCAACCTTTCCCGACGAAGGTGCCGGAAAGAGGAGCGCGTGCAGCGTCGCTCGCTTGGTTGCACTGCCCCGCTCTCTCATCGTCTCCCAAGTCGCCTGGTGCAACCGATCTCGTCGTTACGCCGCCGACATGACGAGAGGCACTCGATTGTCGTCCCTTCTGAAGCAGCAGTGATGACATCATCTCCGCGGGCGTTTCCATCATCAACGACGGAATATCAGTAGCGGGCAAGGCGTGACGAGCTAGCTCAACCGTGCTGGGGCCTGCCGAAGGAGGAGGTGGCTCTTCTGGTGGAGAGTGTGCGATGTTGTCGTTGCTCCTACGCAGCATGTCTCCGACTTTGGTCGTGTGCTACTACAAACGCCGCACCACTGAAGCTTCCCGCGAGTCTGCGGCTCTTGAGCGAATAGCCCGTTCTACGGTTTCGGTTTCAACCCCCTCGTACCCGTTTGTTGATTGTTCCGACACAAAAATAATAACGCCTTGGTACATGGAACTCCTCAGTTGAACTCAGAGAAGTAGAAGTACGAAGCACAAGCAGGCGAAATTGCCTGCTCTTCGCGCCCTCTATGCCTCTTTTCCTCTCAAGGGTCAGGGTAGGCGGATGTGGCAAACACTTCTGTGCGTAGAGGGGTATGCAGCGCCACAGCGACCGCAAAGCTTACCTCGGAGAGAGGGAGCAACACGGCCTGCAATGGAGCGGTCGAATCCGAGACGGAGACAGAGATACCAATAGAGACAACGACGGAGACACGCACAGCAACAATGGCAGAGATAGCAGCAGAGACGACGGGGCTACTTTTGCCACACAGGAACGCCAACCCTCCAACCACCACCCCGGAACGCTGTTGTCGGGCTCGTCGACGCCGGGCGGGGGAGCTAACCCGCGGTTGGAGAAAGAGCAGGGGACACCAGTGCTGTGCTTATCGAGCAGTCCAGCAGCAAGAGATGGACAAGGAAACGCGAGGAAGGGTAGGCTGGTCCCCGTTGGGGAGCATCACGAGGGCAGCTTCGGTGTGTACATGGCGCACAAGATGGAGAAGCTCCGCGATCAGGTGGACGGCGCTGTGGCTCGCCTTGAAGGTGAGATGGTCTCTCCATTTGTGTTTGAGAGTGGTGGCCTTGATAGCACGCGATTGACTTTGTTCGCCTCCAGTCTGTACGTAAACGTAGCCTGCCTTGCTGCTGAATGTATACCGAATGTCGCTGCAGCAGTCTTAGTTCAACTTCATCAGCGATTTTTTGTTCGCGTCCAGTCTGTACGTATAACGTAGCTTGCCTTGCTGCTGAATGTATACCGAATGTCGCTGCTGCAGTCTTGGCTCAACTTCACCAGCAGGACGCCGGTGTCAAGACGTAATCTCACATCTCATCCTATCACTAAGACTTGCAGTAGCTTCCCGTTATTCCGAGGGACAAATTGAAAACCTTCTCTCTTCACATACTGGTACGTATTATACATTGAAGTATGTGGTCATGTCGGAACGCTGCTCTTTCGGCCGAGACGCGATCTTCCTATCGTCCTACTCTTATGCATGCTGTACCTGGTACTTTTTCAGCACGCGCTTATTTCCGTCTTCGGGTGTGCGTGTGTTTTTACGTTTTTACACGCGCGAAAGGTGCGAGTACAGACCGTGGTGACTCCACTCCACGTACATATTATATTCCACAGCCAGCAGCACCGAGCGCAGAGAGCACACGGCACACGGCAGAGGCAAGCGGGGTGTGGCCCCAAACGCCACTCGAGACTTGTTCCTCGGCTCTACTACTGCTCCACGCCCCCCACCCCACCTCACCCCACCCCTCCCCACAGCTTCCCACCCCATCCCATCCCATGCCATCCCATCCACATTCCATCTTATTCCTTTCCATCCCATTCCATCCCATTCCATCCCATCCCATCCCATCCCATACCACCCCATCCCACCC
Source organism: Costaria costata (assembly GCA_036873775.1). Lineage (NCBI taxonomy): Eukaryota > Phaeophyceae > Laminariales > Agaraceae > Costaria > Costaria costata. Next base: position 4,526 of record JAYJME010001586.1, read on the forward strand.
CATCCCGTCCCATCCCATCCCATCCCATGCCATCCCATGCCATGCCATCCCATCCCATCCCATCCCATGCCATCCTATCCCATTCTATCCCATTACATCCCATCCTATCATATCCCACCCCACCTCATGCCTCTCCCTGTGCCTGTGCAATGAGTTGACACTGCTGCTGTTACACTGGTACCTGGTATTTAATACCGGTAGAGTTGGAGTAGGGGGGGCACGGCGTCGGTGCCTGTTTTGCGTCGTACTATTACTGTAGACAATACTGTTGTACTCGTAGTACTCTTGACACCAAAAGGCGGGGACGCAAGAAAGGCGCCCCCGAGGAGTGGAAAAAAGCTTCCTGGTTGCACAGAGATGATTGCATCCCCATCGTGATCGACTCCACAACAGCTCGGAAAAATAGGAAGAGGTTAGGGAAAAACAGCGTGGGTGCGTGAAACGGTTGTCGATTCCTGGAGTACCAGATATGTAAAAAGTGACGGGGTGCCACGTTGATTGCCGTCGAATCGATGCGGGATTAGTAACCCTGGGTGAGTCTCTGGCTGATCGCGGCATAGAGGCCTCGTTGATCTCAAACTACCTATTAAAGCGACGACCGAATGTTACAACAGTATTACAGTACGACATTACGATGTAGTGCTATCACGTTTACCATCGGACAACAATAGGTGTGTCAATCGCTCATGAACAGCTGCAGAAATCTATAGATGAAGAAAACCCACCAAAACTAAAAAAAAGGCAGCCTGTCGTAGAAGTGTGGACATGGTATATATATACTGGTATATATATATATGACACGAGGTATTGTTATGATCGTACCAGGCACATTATATACTTGTCGCCGAACGCTTGGTCATAGTCCACGGTTCGTCTGCCTCATATACATGCACACACCGGACCGATCATGATCTAGATCAATCACCTATATAGATCTTATAGAAGTATCTATCGTTGTAGTATTTTGTGTAGGATCTGTGCAATACAGATCCAACCCAGGAAACATGTGCTAGATCACGCAGATCATACGGCTCCGCACCCGGCAACATGATCTAGGCCATGCAGATATTTTACTGTATGTAGACCAGGGATCTGTCTGTCCTCAGGGGTCTGTCTGTCCTCAAGGACTCAGGTCATGAATGGGGATCTGATCTGTCCGATATGTGCAATATATGTCTGTCGGACGTTTGCCTCATATATATGTGTCTGTCGGGCAGGGCCAGAGGGCAGCTTATTCCGGGGAGTGGTGGTGTACATCAACGGGTTCCTGCCGACGCCCGTGGCGACCATTCGGGAGCTCCTAGTTTCCAGAGGCGGTACGGTTGAGGCGTACAACACGCCCAGGTGCACTCACATGATTTGCGAGAGCTTGCCTGCCGCGAAGATCAGGGAGTTGCGAAAGGTACGGAGGGGGTTGCGACCGGGATCTGAGGATACTGTTAACCCTTACTCGTAGGCGAAAACACGTCGAAAATAAGCGGCGATTACGGCAGCATTGGTCACACCAAGCAGCGGGGGTGCTGACGTAGGGGGCGGGGCGTACCCGAGCTATACAATGCAAGGGCGTTTCCTACACGCACGCCGCGTGATACTAGGCGTACCTCTGCGCCACCACCTAGATGATTGGTGATGCCGCGCTTGGCATCGCTGTGTTCGCTGTACGTGAGCCCCCAAAAGGTTCATGTACATTCGTCAATTGTTTTTTTACGTGCGGAGTGTTCGTACCCAACACGAGTTCGCGTGGCCTCTCGGAATGAACGTGTATTGAGATTTTATATAGTGCCGACTATCAACCATTTTGTCCAAGCTGAGCCAAATCGTATGCAGTACGTACTGAGGGCTGTTTACGATTTTGGCCCAGCTTCGAAAAAATGGTTGGAAAGTACTTGACTTTAAACCTACCCCTTCTACGTAGCCCTGGCCCCGACCGCCTGGTGCATGGAGATGTACTGAGGCGTTTTAGTGTGGACTATCAACCGTGTTGTTTGAAGCTGGGGCAAGTAGTACGAAAAGCTACCCGCGGCCTCTTGCCGTGCACTCGTGGCTATAGCAGAAATCGTGTTGTGTTGCATGTTGCATCTGTGTATTTTTTGTCTTTTCATCTCGCATCTGCATCTGTATCTCTTTTGCACCGCAACCTGCTTCTACTTGGATAATTGATTCACCTCCTTGGTCGTAGCGAACTACCCGTCCCAAGCACAGAAGCTACTGTAGGAGACCGCGGTTTGACCCCCTGCCTGACCCCCCCCATTTTTTTGTTTTTATTTTCCATCCCATTTATTATCGTCGCCCTTCTTTTCTCGCTCCCTCCTAGTCGTAACTCAGATCCGAGGTCACACAGCATGCTCGTCTCCCCCCTCCCCAATACGATACGCGCCTTGCATTTTTATATCGCGAGAAGGGGAAGGTACTTTTCTTCCCACGTCGACTCGCGTCAAATGGCAAAGCCATAAGAGGCCTAGACGCGCCAAAAAATATCGGCCTCCTAGCGTATTTGGTCGCAAGGGGTTTCGTCGCAGGGTACGACGGCGTCACTCCGCCAGGGGTCAAAAGCTCACGAACGACTCCTCTGTTGCATTCGTATGTGTATACGAAGTATGTATACCAGGTACTGGTATTCTGGTGTACGTCAAGAGGTGACAAAACCGAAACAAACACGAACATCGCCACTAACATACCGGTCTATCACCCCCTCCCCCTACACGCCTTCCTGTGGTTTGGCCTTCGTATCCCCTCAGCTCCCCCCCGCCTTTTCCCTCCCCATCGCCACGGACACCCCCCCCATCCCCCTAAAAAACGCCCTCCCGTGTGTGCCTTTTTGTATCCCTCCCAGCTACGGCACCCCCCTCCCGTCGTGCGCTCCGCCTGGGTAGAGGACTCCGTTCGCGCTCGGCGCAAACTTCCCGTGGCGGGGTACATGGTCGACGGAATTTTCGCCCAAAAGGGGACGCTAGCGGCGTCATTCGCAGCGTCCGCGGCGAAGTCACCGCCGTTGGAAAATGCAGAAAATGCAGGAAGAGGCATTAGTAGTAAAGTTGGCCGCTGTATCAGTACCGCGCAAAGAAGCCGGGACCAGGCTTCGGGAAGAGAAATCCAGGACCAGGCTTCGGGAAGAAAAAGCCAGGACCAAGTTTCAGTAGGGGCTGGGGTGATGGTGTCCCCTCCTAGCCATGCCTCTAGTAGACACGGTCCGAGCCAGGACCAGACTTCGGGAAGGAAAGTGCAGGACCAGCCTTCGGGAAGACAGAGCCAGGACCAGCCTTCGGGAAGAAAAAGCCAGGGCCGAGTTTCAGGAGGGGCTGTGGTGGTGGTGTCCCCTAGCGATGTCTCCTCTGGACACGGTCTGAACTTTCGGAGCGCGGGTCCACCCGTAGCGTCCTCCGGTCGACAGACCTGCTGCGGCGGTCCTCCCGTAACAAAGAGCGTTATTCGAGGGGATCAGGAGAGGGGGCGGCTGGAGCCTCCCGCTACAAAAGGCGCCAATCGAGGGGGTCTGGAGAGGCAGCGGCTTGAGCCTATCCAAGGTAACGTGTCGTTTGCTGCAGGTGATGGGCCGGAGCCTATCGAAGGGGGCTTGTCGTTAGCTGCGCCCAATGAGGAGGTGGGCAAGAAGAAGATGCCGGCTGCTTCGGATAACCGTGCGCTCCAGGACCGTGCACCGCCGCTATCATTGTCATCGAGGCGACCGTCAACGGACGCTGGCGCGAGACCGTCACCATCATCGCCGCCGGTTTCTTCCCCGGCGAGCGCTTTTACTGTCAGCGGAGAAGGCACGCCTGGCGACAGTATATCGGAAGAGTCGCAGGAGCACCGCTCGGTGGTGTTGGGAGAAGGTGGGGGGGGTGGGGGTGGGGGTGGGCGAGCGCGTCTGAAGCAGCCCGACGATGCTGGGGGCGGGCTTCCTGCGTTTGAGCTCCCCGGTATGGGCGCTGCGGGAGAGGGATCAGGGCGGTCTACGAAGGACGACCCGGCCTTTATGAAGACGTTTTTCCAGAATTCGAGGCTGCATTTTATCGGCGTGGGGTGAGAGAGTTGCTGCAGAGGGTAGCCTTTCATGGTTGACACACTCTGTGTACGTACGAGACGAATAGAAGTAGCCCTGGCCGTAACCCTAACCCTGAGCCAATTACTCACTATAAACCATTAGTTAGCGTTTGTCCCTTTGTCTCGTAAACATTGTGTGACAACCATTTTCTCAGATAAGTGCCAAGCTCGACTGATCCAGCAGGATCGATGGGAGGGGGTACGGGGGCGGAGGGTGGTTGCAGGAGAGCGAGTCGATTTGGACCTGTACCTGATAGCTGTATGTACAGGCTGTATATGCGCGGGTGGTTTAGCGCAATTTGTACTTTTCCGCCAGCCTGCGTTAACCCTTTGCAACTGTAACGATTACCCTACACTACTAATAGTTACTATTCCCGATCTGTACAATCTAGCTGATGTTGCCGGGTGGGAGCCGTATAATCTTCGTGATTTGTTTCGCACACGTCTCCTGGGACTGGATCTGTACTGTACAGATCCTACAACACATCTCATAACGGAATGTTAGAGATGATCTACTGTGGATCGTGATCTGTCTTATCCGATATGTGACATGGTAAAACCTGCTTCGAAACGTTTGCATAGATAGGATCTAGATGATCTAGGTGATCTAGATCCTGACCTGTCCGATGTGTGGACTGGCATGACGTGGTTCGATCGCATCTGTAGGATAACCCGAACTCCGCTCCCCTCTTGTCTCAGGCGCGCCCACGCGGTGAAGCTTGTCAACGCAGGACTCGCAGCGAGGGCGGAGCCCGGCGGGACGCCGCCTGTGTTCAGCGGGAAGTTAGGCCGGGGAGAGACGCGGGTTATCCTTCACGTGGACATGGACTGCTTCTTCGTGAGTGTCTTGGTCAAGAACAGGCCCGACCTGAGGGACAAGCCTGTCGCCGTCGCTCACAACGGTTAGTCTCGGGGGGGGGGGGGGATGGCGCGGTGTCGGTGATGCGGGACTGTGCGGATGCGTGCTCCGGTTTAAGAGAGAGTTAACCCTTTTAGTACTGCACTGTACGGAAGCCTTTGTAGTATGACTCTAATTCCAAGGAGTATGTCCCCAAAACGGGACTGCAGCCCTAAAGGGGCTAAAAGAGGGGTCTCGTATCATCGTTCTGAGGTTCCCCACTAGAGGAGCTCTATATATCACGCTAGAACCGATTTGGATAAATAGGTGCTGGACAGGTGCTATACGGCATATAGAGGGATATTAGCTGTTTGTTCTGATGCTCCTTACTTGAAGTGCTGTGTATTTTGCCCAAGTAAGGCTATGTTCGAATAACATTTCCATCGGGTTGGTGCTAATGGTGTAACAATTACGTCGAATCAGAAGATGTTGGATAGCTGGTAGCTCCAAGCGGGGGGTGTGCTCAAGTCTCGCATCCCTACTCTGCCGGGGCGGAGCACGTCGGGTTTTCACCAACCAGGCAGGCATGGCATGCACTATGTGCGAAGCGCCGTGAGGTGTTCGGCGAGTCGCATGAAGGGTGAACTGCATCCTTCCAAGAACTGCTCGTAAGACGGACTTCGGCACCTTGTGCCTACTTTCTTGCTTATGGATGACAGCGACCAATGTGTTACTTTGTTTTTTAGTAGCTCCATGGGGGGGGGGGGCGTCAGTGAGAAGTGTTTCGGATCAAAGGGTAACCCCTGCCGTACCACGCCTCTATCTCTAATACTAATAATAGTACTAGTTATAGTAGTAGTATTAGTAGTAGTAGTAGTAGTAGTAGTGGTAGTAGTGGTAGTGGGAGTAGTAGTAGTATTATAGTAGCAGTAGCAGTTGTAGCAGTAGTAGTGGCAGTAATATTCGTGGTAGTATTCGTGGTAGTAGTAGTAGTAGTGGTAGTAGTGATAGAAGTAGTGGTAGTTGTGGTAGTAGTATTATTAGTAGTAGTAGCAGTAGCAGTAGCGGTACTAGTAGCCGTAGAAATAGTTGTTCTTCTCACATGAAGTCATCGCCATAATCTTGTCCGTGGTCATAAGACAGGCCCCAATACATAACTCTTCATATGGAAGAATATTTCTACAAAAATTGATAAAATAATACCTGGTACATATACCGGAAACAAGCATACCCCCTTTGCTACTGCTGCAACATTGTCCTACTCTAATTCAAGATAGTGCTTCCCAATAACGTGGCTGCAGGCAGCTCTAAAGGGGACCATGGTACTTCAGTCGCACGTATTCCGGGCGATCATAGTAATCAGGTTCTCCCATATACACAAAATCCTACTTCGTATATGTTACCCTATTTTTACTAACCATACTTGGTCATAACGATTACTAGGTTCCCCTGTAAATAGTGGTCCTTGTTGAGCCCTTTTACCACAGCAAATAAGATCCTGCACTAATTATAAGTAGTTTTTCCCTCAAAATGGTGAATGCAGGGGTCGAACGATGACCTGCTCGCCGCCGTTCCCCGGCCCGATCCTCGCGTCCGGCGTGTTTTTTTGGCTTTGCTGCTGTCTGTCGCAGCAAGCAACGCGAAGGGAGCCGGAAGCAGTGAGATCTCGTCGTGTAACTACCTCGCCAGGGCGAAGGGGCTGAAGGCCGGCATGTTCATGATGCAGGCCAAGAAACTCTGCCCGGAGTTGGTCGTGCTCAGGTGGAGTAGATAGCATTTGTTTTTTGTTTTTGTTGTTCTCGCCTTAACCCCTTGAGAACTGCACCCACGTTTTTTGGGGGGAAATACTTGGAATTAGTATGGGATAGTTTATTGCAGTGGTGAAAGGGTTTAACCCATCGCCAAAATCGCGTCTGTGGTCACAAGGCAGGCTCTGAAAGCCCTGGAGTGGAAGAACCCCCCAGGAAAAAATAAAGCAGGAATAATACGGTACTCATATTAACTCAAGCAAACCGTACACCTCAGTCGACAAAATATAAGTGAAGTCAGCGTACGTACACACCAGGTATCGGATGCATACACGTTGTACGACGGCAGCAGCAGTGCCAGCCCTTGTTTGAAGACAATGCACTTGCTGCTCTGTGTCATCTCTGTGTCATCTCTGTGTCATCTCTGTGTCATCTCTTTTTGAAGCCCGACCACGGCAGGAGCGCCACCTCGTGTTTGAAGGTCGTCCACTGCATCGGCAGTACACGTAGCCTCGTTTCACATACAGTACCCTGCAACGGCAGGGCCAACCCTTTATGTTTTGCTGCAATGCCGAGCTCCAATGTTTACTCGTACGACAAGCAGTACAGTACGCGACAGATGTTAAGAATCTCTTATTCTTGGCCAGACTGGGATTCTTATGTCAGACTGGGTGTGCCCCACACTTAATTTCAGTACAAAGAGGTCAAATTCTTATTTTTCCCCCCAAATTTCAGCCTCAAATTCTTAAGGATCAGATTCTTAACATCTGTCGCGTACTGTAGTCCACGTCGAAGGGAAAGGCGCCTACATCAGACAAATCAGATCCCCCTTCGTGATCTGTGTTGTTCAGGGCAGACAGATCCCTGGTCTACATGATCTGCATGGCCTAGAGCATGTTGCCGAGCGTGGAGTCGTGTGATCTGCATCATATAGCATACGTTACCGGGGTTGGATCTGTATTGTACACATCCTGCACAGCATGTCAAAAACGGCAGATACAGGATCTAGATGATCTATATAATCTAGATGATGCTCTATCCGATGAGTGGAGAGGTGTATTCAAGGTCGAACCGGCCAATACCAGCGGGCAAGAATTTTCCCGGAAACGTAACAGCAGCATATGTCGCCGTACTTAGCAGCAACGCGGGTTTTCCGTCCGTTCTTGCTCGGCCCCGTGGACCTGTTATCTGCATTTTGCGTTCGCTGGTTTGTTGTTTATGCCACCATTGTCGGCCATGTGGATCTGCATTCTGCCTGGACCTGCGTTCTACACGCAGCAGCGTTTTTGACATGTTTTGCGTTCGCTGGTTTGGTGTTTAATGCCACGACTAACATCCATGTTCGGCCACGTATGCCTGTATTTTACACGCCGCAGCATGTTGGACAGCTTTTGCGTTCTCGCTGATTTATTATTTCGGCCATGACTACATCCATCTGTGCTGGGCCACGTGGACCTGCTTCCTGCAATTTGCACGTCTTGGGACCAGCTCTGTTTTTGACAGCTTTTGGGATCGCTTACTTTTTTTTGTGTATGCCATGAATGCTACCGTACACGTTGTGAGGCGGTACCTCAGGCAGGTTATTTCTCTCTTGTGTGGTTGTGGTGTGGAGGACACACCAAGGTGGGTCAGTGCCTCGGGTCTTCACGGAACGGAGTGAGGGACCTCTGGTGACCTTGGACTATTGTGTAATCACGCGGTACAATCTAGGGGAAGGAGACCTGGTATCCACATCACCCCCCCTTTTGTTTGAGACGTTGTTGTTGTCCTCACATTAACTCATCGCCAAAATCAAGTCCGTGGTCACAGGACAGGCTCCAATAACTACTACTCTCGAGTGGAAGAATACCTCCGGAAATATAGAAAATAAGCAACCGGAATACTAATACGCATAGAAACTCAGGCAAATCGTGTACGCTCATTTGAAAAAAAAAAGGACAAAGGAGGTCAGCGTACGTACATATCAGACACATACGTTATACGGCTGGCAACAGCACACCGAGGAAACCGCATAATACCAAAAAACAACATAAAAGGAAAGGAAAGCTGAACGAAAACGCCCCAAGCTAAACCTAAAACCAAAACCAAATCGAAAGGAAGTAGAAAATAGGGAATAAAGGAAGGATTACGCAGGAGGGTACCCAGACTTCCAGACTCGCAAGCCTGCGGGGGGGGGAGGGGTGTACTCATATCATGCACGGCCGTAGTCGTATGACCATAGACCCTCGCATCACTACTATGCCGGGACGGAGCACGTCGGGTTTTCACCGACCAGGCAGACATTGCTAGCACCAAGCGCGAATCGCCGTGAGGTGTTGAGCGAGTCCCATGAAGGGTGAACTGCATCCGACGAAAAACGCTCGCAAGACGGACTTCAGCACGTTGTGCCCTTTCTTGCTTATGGATGACAGCGACCAATGGGTTGCTTGTCTTTCTGGTGTGGCCACTCGAGAGGCAGCAGTGGGTATTATTATGTAACTGTCTCGTGGGTGCCTTACCATATTCACAATACGTTATACGATCCTTCCACTTGTGCGGAGTTAAGGTTATCCACCCTGCGCACTATGATTTAACTAGATAGCCATCATGGTAACCGCCAAAAACCCAAAAACGGTACCCTGGTTGTCCAGCTCACGCAGTGACTGGGGTGTTTTACAGCGTTGTTGCCAACCGATGCCAACCTAACGTATATATACACATATATACTCATTTCGTGCATGGTAATACTGTGGTCGTATGGTTATATAGACCCTCGTATCCCCACAGTGCCGGGACGGAGAACATCGGGTCTGCACCAACCAAGCAGGTATTGCTTGCACCAAGCGCGAGGCGCCGCGAGGTGTTCGGCGAGTCCCATGAAGGGTGGGCTGCATCCTACTAAGAACCGCAAGTGGACTCCGGCATCTTGTACCTACTCTCTTGCGCATGGATGACATCTTCCAATGAAGTTGATTGTGTTTCTGGTGTGGTGACGTCCCAAGACAGCAACGGGTATACTATGTAACCGCCTCGTGGGTGCCTTACTATACATACACTACGCCGCGAGCATCCCCCTTGCGCGGAGTTAGGGTTCCCCACCCCGCACAAGATTATCTAACTCGACAACCGCACACGATTATCTAACACGACAACCATCCGCGATCACCGCCAAAACACAAGAACAACCCCCCCCCCGGTATCCTGGTTGTGTATATCATGCAGTGATTGGCGTGTTTTACAGCGTCGTTGCCAACCGACCGACGCCAACCCCACCTACATGATATAAGTAGTCACTATTACGGAGAACCATAGTAAATAGGATCAAATATTGCTACCAAAAATAGGGAAACATATTGGTTTTGGTGTCTACAGCAGTAGGTTCTATTGTGCCTACAGTAGGTCCGATTAACTATGGACCAAACATTGTTAGCAAAAATAGGGAAATATATAGATTTTGTTGTCTACAGTACGTCATATTGTGTCTACAGTAGGTCCTATTAACTATGGTCCCCCGTATTACTACAGTATGAGCCACTTGTGAGGTGGATTTCGGCTCTTTGCGCGTACTTTCTTCCGTCCAGGGAGGGCGGACGGGGGGTTATATGAACACCACGGATACGGCGCGCAACGTACCGTGGTGGAAACTCCGCATGTTGGCTACAGTCCCACAGTATAGTATGTAAAGACTACTGGTATAGTATATAATTCACTTTCGCTCAGGCTACATACTTCGTATATTGTTATCACTCTTATATACCTTGCCGTGTAACGCTCTGACCCTCACCGACAGGCCCGAATCTATAATGGTTTCCGAAGCGGGTGTTGATATGCTATGGCGTCTGGGAGGAGAAAGGTCGGGGCAATCCAGGGGTGAAGACGAGAGCATCATGTGCAGAACCTCATGGAGAGCTTGGCGGCGAATGCTTGTTGATTACGAACCTCGCACAACAACTGGGCGAAGAGCAGCCCGAAGGACGGTCGAGGAGGAACCATGGCATATTGTTTTGGTGTAGGGGTCAAGCTTTGACGAAAGCAAGAAGAGGCTTGACAGAAGAAGGTGGTGGGTGCAGCACGCCAGCAGGCGGATAAGCAGGAGTAGCGTTGTGTGTTGGCGATTAGATAACATCAGCTTTTCTGGTTAAGGCTCGTGATTAACACATGCGAAGGAGAGAGCACCACACGCAGAGACGTCGCAATTGCGTCGCTTCCGGCGGTGTCACATGCACGCGAGCGAACATAACGAATGGTGTTTCTAAGACAGAGCACGGCAGGCACTGGAGAAAAGGACCCACCCCCCACATTTGGCTCCTCTCGTTTGGCCTCTGTTGGGCCGCTGGAGGCATCGATACGTCAAACCAGCATACTCCGATTTTTAGAGGATTGCAGAAAAGCCGTTTTAACGACACTGCCGTGGAACGCGACCGTTTCCTGGAGGCTAGAAACTCAGCCCGTGCCAACATTTCGGCATTCCTGATTCACAGTACTGATACGACCATTTTTAGCCCACGTCCAACGTTTGTACACCTCCCGAGGTCCATGGATGTTTTAATCTTCTTCCCCTCAATAATGAGACTACGTATTCCCCGTTAGGTTACACAAAACACGTAGTACGCGCGATCGAAGTATCCCACTCAGCTTGCGAAGTTGAGTTTCGACGAAATCCTCGATCTCACAGCTGACGTTTTTTTGCTTTTATTATAAGGGGAGGCCACATGCTGTTCTTTTGCGTAAAAGTCACCCGCATTCGTTTCTGCTTTCTACCTGGTATTCGTTACACCAATTCCCGGGGGGGGGGGGGCGGGAAGGTACTCAATTCGTGCATGGCCGTAGT
>JAYJME010001587.1:0-15955 GCA_036873775.1 Costaria costata
ACGCCAAACAAACTTTATCCGAGGAGAATCTGGCATGCCTGGTACAAACAGTGACTTTTGGCTTATGACCTGCGATGAGATCACTCCTCTTTTACTTGTAGAATATACATTGCCCAAAACAACACAAGGGCCTGGACACAACACGGCAAAATATCCGATGGCAGCAGCTTCCAATGCTTACCTGCTTCAGACATGACCAACATCCTTCACACAACAACGCCCAGAGGCGAACACCCAAAAGACAAGGCGATATCACCAAACCTAACCGACCGAAGGGAAACACTAATATATACTCAGGCAACATATCCACAGCATAGTCAAAACAACATATCAGGTACCCCACAAAGACCACCTGGCCAAACTAACACGACCAACGGGTCACACGCAAGACTAACCCGATACATATCGCCAACATCGAACGCTCGCAACTGACTGCCTACGAGTCAGGGTCGCTCATTTCACGGTAACTCGATTCGTCCCGTACATCTATTTCCTCTTGAGGGGGAGCCCCGTTTGAGCCATCTGCAACTCTAGTAATACAAGCATGTCTGCTAGGAGCTTCATCGACGCAAGTGCTTGCTATGTCGCCCGCCGTCCCGCTTGCTCCCGTCAACTTCCCGGTCTGGGGTGCCGGACTAACAGGCTCCCGTTCTTCGTGCGGCGATCGCAACGTCGCCGCAATAGATCGCCGCCTGAGTTTATTTTTCGTGTCGGAACGGGTTCAAAAAAGGCGCAAAGGCGTCTCAGTCGAAAGTGCACTTTTTCAACATCTCCCATCGATAAAACGAACCAAACATAGGAAGAGCAGAGAAGAAGATAAAATAAATATGTCAACAGTGAAACGTACGAAGAGACAAGTTCATTGGGGCTGCTACCGACAGGATTCACGGAAAATAGGAGGCGGCTGCTGAATGGGAAATGGCGAAAGATAGGCACATATATACAGCATCTGCAAGTTCTATACACAGTGCAAGGTACGAGAGTCAAATGTTAATCCGCGGTAGGATTCACGGGGAACAAAGAAGGCGGCCGCTAAGGAGAGATTCGACGGGGAGACGGATGGCGGAGAAACCAAGAACTTCTACTGTACACCCGGTTGTGACGGACATTTAGCAGGTGGAGATATATAATGGACAGTACATACGTGATACCAGGTACCACTGTTGGTTGTGCTTGGGAGATCGATGTTGACCGACAACGATTAATACGGTGAACGGGGTTTCTGGTTACTGGTTGTTGCGGCGTATATTCATGCGCGCCCCGCCAGCTTGGATCTACTGAAGTACTCCGGAGTACTTCAATATCAGCGACCTAAACCGCCCGCCACAATGACACCGACAACCAGGTATGACAACCTCTGTCGCCCACACGGAGGAAACACATAAACTTGGAGTACAATATTGTCCCAACCATTTTCTCCAGAGTGAGTAGAGCAAACTTCCTGTCCTTGAAATGGAACCAGCAGCGGCGGCATCACGCGGTCAAAAACTAAAACTAGAGTATGGCGAGCGCAGTGACCAAATCGCAAAATTAATTGATTACAACCAATCCCATACATGGTGCCATGCATGCTGGAATCTGGAATCACACTCACATGGTTTGGCTTGGCCGAATACTAGGGTTGCGAGTGTGCTGAACTTCGAGGCTAGCTACAATTACTAATTGGTTTGTGAATAACAAGCCAACTAACTGACTTTTGGGTCTTAACAAAAAACACAATCCGAGCCATAAACGCGCCAATCAGATACAAAGACGCAAAGCTCAGCAAATTACCGCACGCAACTAACTTGAATACCTAGCCAACTAGTGTAGACTACAGTACTGTAAACATTAGTCGCCGACTTATAGTTAGCCAACTCACAGCCCTACCAAATACTGCAACTACTATGGTGTACCTTGTTGAGGGCCCTGTGCCTTCCCCCCGCTCGCCCCATCCACCTCCACCCGCTCCTCCTCCTCCTAAACCACCAGCGATACCCCCCCTGTTCCCCGCCCTTGTCGTCACAAGGAAGCGCTTGCTCAAGGCCCCTTGACGCTGCTCGTCCCCTGATCCCATCGAAAACCGCGACGCCTTCGTGAGGGTTTCCACCCAAAAAGCGCGGTCTCCAGTGGTGCTTGCACCTAGGTCGTACAGCACGCGATGCTTGGCGTCGACCAACTGTGCGGCGTTGTAGGGGGGTTGGCCCGACGGAAAACGACAGCGGAGGGGAGGGGGTGGCAGGTGCTTCATTCAACTGAACATGACAAATTCAAGGAATTGTTCAAGGGTGTAATAGCCTTTTACGGCCGCACTGTACAGAAACACATATCTGAGAGTAAATTCAAGTAATATGTCTCCTTAACGCGAGTGAAGTCCTAAACGGGTTAAGTAGGGAACATAATCTGAATGTACCCGTGTATTTACCCGGGTGTGGCCATTATAACCGGGTTTGGTACCTGGGTATCCCAGAGCATATAATTCGCATCCTACTAAGGGCCGTTCTTATCGGAGCATATGTTTTTCCAATATACGGAGGCGTTCTTTCGTAATTTAGAAATTTTAACGGAGAGTAAAATATCACGAACGCTTAGCATTCCAACATCTGGATTTGTTTTTGGAAAATATGGAAATATGAAAAATTGCGCAAAAACAAACCATGGAAAAAATGGAAAATTACGAAAAACAGTCCTTCGATAAGAACGGCCCTAAACACACCCTTGGAACCGCTGTACGTGCCACGGCCATACCCCGCCTCTGGTAATCGCACCAACCTCACCGCAAACGGTACGCCTCTACTATAGATGTGCAGAAGAAACGAAGACATACAGCATCATCTCTGTAATCGCGCCCTCATGCAAACAGTACACGGTGCTGACCGCTTCCCTTTCGTGCGATAGCTTTTCATGGCAAACGACGCTCAAGGCGCCGAGGGCAAGACTAGGGTTTTGCCTCAAGACTATCAATAAGGTCTTGCCTCATCCCACCTCCAACGGGTGCGACCATCCCCCGGCGGTAGCCCTACTGGAGCAAAGCCGTGTGTCTCGAAATTGAAAACAGAGGCATACAAGAGGAAGGTCAGTCGTCTGAACGACAGCACGCTCCATGTGTCTACCGCTACTCATACTCCATGGTGGCAGCACCCGCCTACTCGTGGGGGCTGCCGCATGACCTATAGGGCAAAAAACTTCGACGGTTTCAGCAGTGTATGGAGCAGAACACACCTTAAATGGGAACACCCGATGACTAAGGTCGGCAGAATGGGTTTCAGTGGAATCCGTGTGGACATGCGCGACGGTCCCCCTGAGGTCCACGACACGGCGCGCTGTGGCACTGCTTGGTTCGTCGAACTCGTACAGCTGGAATCCCTCAAGGACAAAGTACCTGCAGGTCAGTGCGGCGCAATCAAGCTTGTTGGGATATACATCACATGGAGAGGTGGATGAGATCAATATATTATAGTGTGGACTATTTAATTGATTTTCTCAGCAGACAATATGCTATAGATGCCGTGTGTTGTGGTGGCCGAACCCAGATCAATCCATAACATTAACTAATTTTCTGGAAACCTCAACGAGGATTCTACAACGCTCCGTTAAATAGCCAGACACGCAAAATATTTCCCTCCACCTCCCACTTTCCATACGGGCCCATGTTTTACCGTGCCACATGTGTAAAAATCATACTGGAGTCTACTGCCATTGCGTTAGGCTGAATATCCCAACTGAGACACGCGTACTCGCGCGTAGTTACTCCACATCAACTATATAATGGAGTTCCGATCTCACAGCTGATGTTTTTTAATGTAGATAAAAACGGATTTCAGACTCCAAATTCCAACACGCCTGCCTACGGCCTACTCGGGGGCCTGAGTCCCACAAGGCCTCACACAGTAGGTACTATCGATACCCAATCAGATCAAATCCAGGAGTGAAACACAGCTGGGGCAGGAGGCCTCATCCAATCCAACCCTTACAGTACATGATCGTTAGCAGAGCGAACGAATACTGCAGAAAACCACTACAGTACGGCTTAATACCTGTCCTCCCAAGCCTTGATCAGCAAGCCTTCTCGACAACACAGATGTCCGTACGCCTGGAAGTGCTGGGTGTGCGCGGGGAAGCTGAAGGCCGGCCCCTTCATACCCCCATCACATGAATCACGCGAGTGTCGGAAACGCCATCGCCATCGGCATTGCCATCCGCAGCAGCATCGGCATCGCCAGAGGCAGCAACATCGGCATCGCGGCAAGGGGAGACGGGCGGCGGGAGACAACCACAGAGGAAGACACTCAAAGAACCAAACACACAGGGAGAGGAAAAGGGAAAAAAACACGCAGAGAGAGGCAAGGAGTGGACACATCGCGCTGATGGCGACCGCTATACCCTGAATGAAACAGGGGGCGGAATTGTGGGCAGACACGGATATGGCCCAGCAAAACGCACAATCAGTGCACATAACAGCCGCGGGTATGGCCCAGAAAACGCGCGATGGATGCACATCGCGACCAAGCGCGGGAGCCCACCATTCCAGACCATCCCGTCCGCCCAGAGGGGGACGCAAAAAGACACAACGGTGCAGCCCGCGGTCAGTGCGATTAAGGAAAACTTACACGTCCGGCGGAAGCTGCCCTGTCTGATCGATCTGCGGCATGTTCTTCAAAGTGCTTAAAGTCCTCGCACATGAGCTCCAGCACACAGTCTAGCACTCCGGCATCCATCAGCAGGGCGTGTGTACTGCCAAACACGGCATAAAAGAAAGGATCACCACACCAGCAAAACCCGGGTATCGTTTGATGGGTTTAGCGCAAACCGTGTTCGACTCCTACAGCCACGATTAGAATGGACTGTACACCAGGTACCATGGGCGCTGGTGCATCTCGAGGTGTCCACAAGCAACAGATGAACAGAGGAACTAGCACGATCAGAACACACTATACGCCAGGTACGCCCACGTGCATTGCAGCATCTCGTGGCGTGCACAAGCAACAGATGAACAGAGGACCGTGCAGCTCGTCCAAGAGTGACAGAACAGCCGCGAGTGATGGAGCCGAGCGCTCCGGCTCTCAACCCTCGTGCTGGACGACTCTCAACCAACATGCCATCTCATTCAGGCTCGGGCGTCTCCCCCACAAGTGCATGCTAGAGCTGTACTTCTCTAGCAAACCGGGAGGGCCGTGCTACGGTAAGGGTTGCACGCTTGGGTCCAACCATTGTTTATCACTGATGGAGCTCCCCAACCATTGTAACAAACTGCCCAATTAGCGTTGGGTGCGATGTGTATTTTCCATTTATGTGCGTTACATACCTAGGCCATGGGCTTGCGTATCGAGCTTGGCCTGCGATATTTCTCAAAGTCGGTTGTTGGGCGAGGGCGAGGTTTACAGCTCCTAAAGTGAAAACCCTGACAAAAAAAAACTAAAAAGGTGCTAACCCTACCCTAGCACGTGTCGCTATGTTCCAGACACCATGTTCCAGACACCATGTTACATACCAGTACACCATGCTACAGACACCATGTTACAGACACCATGTTACAGACACCATGTTACAGACAGCATTTCAGGCCGTAGCAAGGTAGGAACGCTTCCGTGCTCGGCAGTCTGACACATATACCGAGGCCACAGGGGGCGTTGATCTCACCCTCCCATCTTCACGGACAGGGTACAAGCAGGCATCTCCTCGGCCATCCACTGCACAGCCGCGAACGGTACCTGCAACGGGTTGTATATCACAGGGGCAAGGGGACAAAACAATCAGCCCACTAAAACATCGAAATAGGCAACGTCCGTCGTTAGCGAAGCGCAGAGCGGTCCCCCGTATACGGGGCATATTTTTATAAATCACAAATGAGTTATCACGTGAACTTAAAAAACAAAAGGCAAAAACATGGCCTTGGTTCATACGTATCGGTATTGCCCCCTTAACCGTTTCACTGCTGCAAAACATATTCCCCACTAATCCCAAGTATTTTGTCCCCAACAACATGACTGTACTTCTAAAGAGGTTAAGGCTATTGTGCTTAGCAAACCAGGAGGTAGGTTTACCCTAGGTTATTTTCCATACGGAGGTGCATGCAACAATCCGATCAGCAAATGTAGCATCTGCCCGGCTACCCTAGATCACAGCAGGGTGCATATATGTCTCCCAGAACGTGTGTCCCCCGTCCAAGAACGCACTGATCGATACCATCTTATTATTGTGGCCCTGGATAGCGTACTGCAGCGGAAGATAGACACCGGCACCATTCTTGGTAGTGCCTCAAGCAATCCTGTTCATCGCTTACTTTGCACGCATCGCGACTCGAAGGGGTCCCTATTGTTTCAGCACCGTCCAAACTAAAAAGTCTCGCTCGAAACAACAGGGCGATTAAACTCCATAAATCCTATTTTACGCACGAAATCGGTTTTGTGGCACCACCCACTACCAT
Source organism: Costaria costata (assembly GCA_036873775.1). Taxonomy (NCBI): domain Eukaryota; class Phaeophyceae; order Laminariales; family Agaraceae; genus Costaria; species Costaria costata. The sequence goes on from JAYJME010001587.1 coordinate 6,407, forward strand.
TAACTCCTTAGAGGCTTCACAAGGAACATGGGTCTAACATAAATGACGACAGCAGCATCGGGAGGCAGAAAAGTAGACCTGGCTGCTGGGGTGTAGGGAATGTGTCCGCAGCGCGACATAGGGAGATGCATGATACGCGCGCAGCATGACGATACGTGTACAGCAGTGGTACACCCACCTTAACACTTTTGGGCCCCAGGCGTATCGACCAAAACTATGCCAGGTGCGGTCTTATCAACCTTATCAACCATGTATTAATAGTGGGGGGGTGCAGCAACACCACTACGAGTTCGTGGTGTCATGCAGCGCGCGTGTCGGAGATCACCTTGCATTGTAGCTCGGGTACAACTCTCTCCCTCTCAGTCGCCCGGGCTGCTTCTTGAGACCGATGCTGCAATCGTCATCGTTACTTTTTTTTCCACGATTGTTGATACCTCTGCTCTGAACCTCTCACGTCCCAAAGGGGTTAAGAGTTAAAACCACCTCGAGACAGGCCATTTCGGTGGCCATATCTCATGTTTTGGTCTTACACTTCACATTATCCCTCACCAACCCAAAGTAGTTGGTTTTAAACGGACAGTCCGATTCACCTGGCCTTTTCTCACGAAAAGTCTTAAACCGGACAGCCTTAAGGCGGGTACACCACTGTACTGCTAAAAGGAAGTGTCAACGCCAAACGGGCACGCCACGCAGTCAGCGCACTGGTAGATCACCATCGCCGAAACCCTCGACACGGAGCTGTCTTAACACACACCCCTCGGACGAATTTCATTGCCGATTTTCTCAATGACCGGTAGAGTTTAAACGCCGAGCGACGCGTCTGCGGAAACGTCTCGACGAGATCTTCCGAAAATCGCATTTTTCGCCTTTAGCATCCCCCTCGTTTTGGATAAAATTGGCTCTGAATTTCGTTCGAAGGGGGTGGTGTTACACACCGTCGTATACGGTACACTCCTCACCATATGGTCAGCCCTGCCGTGGAAGACGTGGACAGGCATGGACACGTCTCGGTAATCGAAGCCCATGGACTGGGTCTTCTCAAGTGCCATCAAGGCGTCTAGAACCACCCCGCCGGTGGACTCGTTCGCTCTGCCCACTGCCCGAAGCACCTGCAAGCCGACGCGTTCCGTTGTGGGTGGGCAAGGTTACACACATCGGACAGATCACTTGATCTAGATCATGATCTAGTTATTTCAGGGCAAATAAATTCCTGACCTGCATGGTCTAGATCATGATCTAGATATTTCAGGGCAAATAAATTCCTGACCTGCATGATCTAGCTCATGTTGCCGGGTGGGAGCCGCATAATCCGCATGATCTAGCACATGCTTCCCGTGTGGGATCTTTATTATACATGATCCTGCACAGCATCTCATAACGGCAGGTTATAATCTAGATGATCTAGATTATGTAGGTGATCTAGATCGCGATCTGTCCGATGTGGGCAATGTCAGCCCTGCCTTTCACATTACTCGAAAAAAACATGCTTGCCGGGGAGAGTACAGGTGCGGCATGTCAAGCGACGGGAAACATATCGATTTACCGTTTGTAAGCATCGCCTCCTTGCGAAAGATCACCATCGGATCGACATCGGGTCGACATCGAAGGTAGGTGTGCGAAGGTTATCTGCCGTTACACCTGAATGCCTTTTGATTGTAACTACAACGAGAACATTGGCTGTTTCTGAGTTCCGGACAGGTTGCCGTTCTCTGGATGAGAATGTTCTCTTTCTCAACCATGCGCCAAAGAAAAGCCCGCGAAGAGAGAGGTGCAAGAAGCGCTTGAAAACGGAATCCCGGAGCAGTGCATCAGACACGGTGCTAAAGATCCTCTCAACTTTAACCCGTTCACTGCTGCAAAACTTATCCCATACTAATTGCAAGTGTTTTGGCCACAAAAACGTGGATGCAGCTCTCAAGGGGTCAACGTTGCCATAGCCGCTCACAACTTCGGCACACCACAGACAACTCACCCGAACCTCGTTGAAAAAAATGCACTTCTTGGTACGAGGAGAACTCTGTGGCAATGTGTGCGTAATCGTGGGGGCCCGCGTCGTGAAACACAATGAAGTGCTGTAAACTAAACATAGAACAGTAGAAATTATGCCTGGCGGATGCAGGCGAAAACTTGCTCGACGGAGCACATGTCTACGGCAGTACGCTGTTCCCCCCATGCCCGTGAGAGCGTGAAAGGTGGGTTTCTATACCTCGGAGGCGGTATTCGAGGCAAACTGCAACCCCTCCTCTTCGCTGCAGCCCTTGGTCATCGGACCCAAGCCGCCGGTAGCCGCCAATAATCTAGGCATAGCCGTCCCCATCGTCATCGCCGCCTTGATCAGCCATCTGGTCACATGACACCAGCCATAACGAGGGGTGGATCCTTAATTAGTACCTGGCTAGTACCTGGCATGTATATACCGTAAGAAAGGGTCTCATATACAGAAAAGGCGAAACTGGGAGAAGAGTTAGGTCGATTTTAGCCTGGGTGCAGGTAGAGAGACTAATGGAAATCATGTAAGTTAAGTCAACCTATTAGACTATTTCACACATCGGGCAGGTCATCGATTTCCACTTTAACATGATCTAGATCTGTCAGGGCAGATAGATAGATCCCTGATCTGTAGGATCTAGCTCATGTTGCCGGCTGGGACCCGTATAATCTGCACGATCTAGGGGACGTGTTTCCTGGGTTGGACCTGTATTGTACAAATCCTACACACCACCTCATAACGGCAGGCTAGGGTTTACATCATCTAGGTCATGATCTGTCCGATGTTTGCACGGTTTCAAGGGTATCTATCGCCGCGGACGGTGCATCATAATCAGTACAGTAGCTTAGCATGCGTTCTGGAAGCAGCTTACGCGTGTGGGCAGTGCGCATACAGTGCTTCACCGAACGTTACCACAATATGCAGTGACTGCCGCAAACATGTCACTCCAATCAGTCAGAGACTTTGTCGACTGAAGCCTTGCATTCCCCGCTACGACCAAGGACGTGTCAACACCGTGCGCATAGAGGCATCGTATGAGACTAGCCCGGGCATGAGGGTATGTTGCCAAACCCCTGTGCAGCAGCCTTCTACGCCAAACCACACGCATACGGCACCTGAGACAATGCAAGGCAACAACGAAACTCCAAGAAAAAACAACCAACCAACGCACCGTGGCAATTTTTCGACGGCGTTGAGGGTGCGACTTGAACCGGGAACCGACAATGGGACCCAAGGACTGATGAGGTAGACCGTCGTTGCCACCATGTCCGGCATTTCCTGCAGGCGGTGTGGTTCAACAAAAATGCAAACAGTAGTGTGTCGTCAGCGAGTAAGTATCCACACTTTAGCATTTTTCCCCAAAGACCAGGTGGTGCCTGTTTTAAGGCGATTCCCTATTTCTTAGCGCGAAAATTCCCAGAGAAGCAATCCTTCTTTCTTAAGTCCGAAAAAAATCCCAGACAAATCCATGTCTCCATCCAACCGTAAATATTAACGCAGGGAACAGCACGGCAACACATTATCGTTGGCGCTACATTAGCAATATCCGCAGTTTAGCATCAAATGATATGATAACCCTTTTAGAGGCCTAGGCACAGCGAAAACAACACATGACAAGTAATATGGTCTTACCAACCTTGTGGTCTAGTGTATGTAGTAGAATGCAGCACGAGTGTCGTGCAATTCACTGCGTTGAAGTTCGGTTGTGTTCCATCTATGATACCCTACCCCTTTAATAGTGTTATTAATAGTAGAGTGTCAGGTTGCTTCTTATGGCCGAAGCTGTAATCGTTGCTGTATTTTACTATTTTTCCCTCTCATACCCAAAGGGGTTATAACAGTTGACAGAGATCTAACGAGTACATGAAAAAAGCTGTATCCCCAATGAATGCGTTTTGAACTCGGCGTCAGTCACGATAAGAACTGTTTCTTGCGATGCGGTTCACCTGCGCACAGCGCAGAGCGTAGCTCGCCCCCAAAGACTGTCCCACCAAGGAGAAGAACCGTATCCTGGCCGCTCGGCAAAACAGCCTCAATATCTCCGGGAACTCCAGAATGCGATTTGCCCTGCGGATAGTTCATTTGCGATTTTTGTTTGCAAGTTAAGCGGGGGCAACGGCCGGAATGGCGGGGTCTGTCTGTGCGATGCGCATGCTTTCACCACTCCGTCCCGGTGATAAACACGAGCGCATGATCAGTAAGGCGTGTAGATGATCGTTAAAAGTGAGTTCCGCGGTATTTTGAGCACGACCCACTTCCTCTTGCTTAGGCGCCCTTCCCCACCAACGACCAAGACGTGCGAACGACAAGCCGGTGACAAGCCACCGTCATCCTAGGCACAATGCATGTAATAATATAAGGTATGATGCGCAGTGCACAACTATGAAAGACGCATAACGACAGCCGTCGGCGTGAACTCAACTAACTGAAGGTTGTTCAGCCCACCATAATACTCGTAGCTATCCAACCCTTAAAACAGAGCATCCACGGAAAAGCAAGCCAATGGCATCCATTCGTGCTGCAGTACAGTCAGGTACTTGGTACACAACAGGAGCAGGCAACGGCCGGTACCTTACCTCTGGTCTTCATAGTCGCTTGAGTGACCCCTCCCCGGGCGGTCTAGGCAAATAAGTCGAACTCCCCTTGCCTTGGCAGCTTTGTCCAGCAGCAACGACATGTATCGGTGGGAGTCCATCCCCAGCAGAAAGAACGCCTGCACCGCCGTGTGGGGAGAGGCACACGAACCGCGGTGCCCGTTCAATACCCGTTAGGAGGTAAGCGAGTTGCTACTTTACGACCACGCAAAAAAATAGGGCCACATTTCCAGCCTCGCGTGCCCGAATCTCCGCGTCCCGTGTCCCACACGGCCACCGGAATCAACAGGAGTAAAAAAAACACAAATTCATAATTGTCTGACTACGTACGTACTGCTTGCATCGTGTTCTGCGTTTCTGCTTCCCACCAAGTTGACGGCGGATTCAAATACCCACCAGCGAGAGCTCCAAGCAAGACCTACAGTATTTTACCGGCGTTTTTGTACTTCAGGTACTTCAAGTATACCAGCACCAACAAACGGACACGTGAACGGGGTCCTACTTCGTATATGCCGAGGCCGGCCAGCATGCGCCCCGCGTTCGTACAGATAATTTGTTTGTATTTTTAGGAAATTATCGTATCATACGTTTGTTCTGCTCGCGACAAATGGGATAATTGACACTACTCCGGACCAAAATGTAAGGACCGTTGGGTTATACATATGAAGACTAAACAGCCCTTACATACGTATCCGTTCAGAGTGGTATGATAGATATCATACCGGTATAAATATGTGTTATCGGGCACAACCCGCAAAGTGCACGTCAAAATATACCTGGTAGACGGATCAGGCACATACGGGTTGCGCCAAAACAGTACCAGGTAGCGAATTGGGCGCGTTTTCTTATTCCCACGCCAAAAGCGAAACCAACAAGCAGCAAGCACAAGAAACCCGGGTTGATATTTTGAGATCACGTTCCGCTATGCAAACCAGGTGCTCCGTAATACGCAAAATTATGCAACGCGTTCGCGGTGTGCGGCATCGCCTGCAAAGCTACAAAGCTACCGGCTCAAACAGCTTGAAAAACAGTATAGACACGGACTACGGTATATCCCCTTCATGAGGGAACATCAAACCCGTACGATCGAAATAATGCAAGTATCCCACGTAGCTTGCAAAGACGAAAACATTCGACGAAATTCTCGATCTCACAGCTGACGTTTTATTTTTTATTTTCCAAAAACACCGGCAAGAGGATACCAAACAGCAAAATCAAAGAACCAAAAAAAAGGCATTGGAGCGCAAGCCCGCTGGCAGGTTAACATACCGGATAGCCGCTCGGATCTCCAACCTCCGCGTAGCTCACGACTCGCGGCATCCGGAGGCACATACACTCCGGGAGCGACATGGTGCGGTTCATTCTCTCTTCCGCCAAGCATTGCCGCACTGTTTCTGCTTCTCCCATTGCTCCATCGACCTTGTCACCGACCTTGCCATCGACCTGGTCACCCCAATCGGCTGCCGCTTGATCCGCTCCATGGACTGAAAACGAACCCTTGTGTAGAATGTCTTTAGGCGACATTGCTGGAATCGGACTCGGAGGTGAATCCAGCATATGAACACCACTCAACTAGGCAGCGGTATTGTGCCAAGATGCAGGGGTAGCTCTGCAGTACAAGACTGCTGCCTAGACTAACGTCCTGACGGTGTAGAGACAGCCACCTGGGCGCAGCAGTTCAACAAGGTCGGCGACGGCAAATTTTGGGTGTAGAATTCGACAAGGTCGGCCAGGGAACGCGTGCGCGTGACTACGTAGCTAAGATTTGATTCAAGTGGCCGTTCAAGTCTGCCGGAAAGGGATGATGTCTAGAATCAAACTCGCAGGTGAGTCCAGCACACCGGTCAACTGCGGGGTATCGGCGTAGACATGATGTACCGCGCTGTGTTCAGCACCGGAGGCGCAGGCGCTGTGAACGCTACAAGAAGCCACAATTGGCTTCGTCTGCATCTCCAAAGGCACTCAGCAATCTTTATGATACAAGTATATAGCACATCACGGTTTTTTCATGTTCTGCGGTCAAGAAAAATCGGTGTATCATACGGTTTTCTCCTATGACATCATCGCAGCGCTAATTACGCGCTCATAGTCATCGTGAGACTTTTCCATCTAACCTTCCCAGGACCATTTCCCATTGGACCGAGCTCCGCGTTGTTTACCTCTAATCACGCACCAGGTATCACATATCAAGTGCTGCAGCTGTACCAGGTACTGTACCAGGCTGGCCACATCGCTATGATACCTGAAAGGAGGTCTCTAGGTCCCTATGATACTTCGATGTACCTACGGTGTTGCAATCATGGAGGGACTTTTCCTTCCATTAGAGGGGGTGTATACGAGGGGGTGTATACGAGAATACAATTTACATTCCTACTATTACGGGGGACCATAGTTAATAAGACCTACTGAAGACACAATAGGACCTACTGTAGACACCAAAACCCGATCTTTTTCTATTTTTGCTAACAAAATTTGGTCCATCGTTAATAGGACCTACTGTAGACACAATAGGACCTACTGTAGACACCAAAATCCATACATTTCCCTATTTTTGCTAACAAAATTTGGTCCATCGTTAATAGGACCTACTGTAGACACCAAAACCTATATACTTGCAAGTATTTCCCTGTTTTGCTATTAATAACAATATTTGGTCCTATTTACTATGGTCCCCCGTAACAGCAGTCGCACGTTTGCTTCGGTGGAGTCACGATCTTCTCATGCACCCGCCACATTTCCTATCATACTATCATACCATCATACCACTACATCACTGCAGACTGCAGACACCGCCCTACCCCTTACCTGTCGGTAAAAACGTCAAAACCACGTACTCATGTATGCTGAGAACATTTCTAAATTTCATGGAGCACCAGCCGCCGCGTGTCGCCTACTAAGAATGCATGCAGCCCTTCAACCAATCAACCAATCAACCAATCAACACCCGCGATAAAAACGCTGCCGGCAGCCAATAGTCCTGTATACGTCCTTAATATATACCAGTACACTTTATATAGCTACTCGTAAATTACACGATATAGGTAGACCATTATACCAGATACCAGGTATACCGTACGTACAGAATCAGAAATATATCGGTTGCCCAACATCTCCCATTATCCCACACGGCAGCACGCGAATGATTAACTCTCACTTTTCTACCCTTCGCGAACTATTGCCGCTCACAGCGGGGACATCGAGGCAAACAGTGGATCTACCTCGGAGCAATTATATTAAAATATACTCCGTATATGTATATCACCAGCACGTAACATATTACTTGAAGGAAACGAATGTTGGGGCTTTCTTTGATCCTTGAACGCTGCATTCCGAATCACCGCTGTCATCGCTTCGTAGGCTAGGGGTAGAGAAAGAGCGCTATTTGACAGCGGTATTAAAGCATTAATAGGGGCTTTGTGCAACTGCTCTGTTGACAAGAGACCGAGACAGCTTACGCTGCCTTCGAAAACAAAAACAAAAAAATAGTAATAGTCGTATTCCGGAGAAAAGGGGATAAGATAGCGCTCAAGAAGTGCTCACGACACTTCGTTCTCCGTGCCGAGACATACCACTCTGGATGGAAATGAAAGGACCTCTTGGTATTCATATTTGCATCGTGAAACTTACCGTGGTAGATAGCTATCATACAGTAGTCAGACTCCTTCACGACAAAAAACGATCAGATGCCGTTTGCTTATGCAGTGTGCAACACGCGCGGCACGCACCCAAAAGCCACGAGCCAGCCTCCAAATCGCGTACAAAAATATAGTGCTGCCGTCACATCGAGCTATAGACTACACAGCAGTACCTGCCTTCTCTCAAAGAAACCGAGGTACTGGCCCGCGCTAGATTTAATATTTCTTATCGAGAAATAGTGTGTTCTACGCTAAGCCCAGCACAACCTCTCCTGGCTTTCTTATTTCCCCGGAAACGGCTGAGTTTCTTATTTCCCCGGAAACGGCTGAGTTTCTTATTTCCCCGGAAAAGGATTAATTTCTTATTTCCCCGGAAAAGGCTGAATTTTTCATTTCCCCGGAAAAAAGCTGAATTTCTTATATCTGGACACGGAAAAGGCTGAGTTTCTTGAGGGACTCTTTCCTACATGTTACTAGGTTCTTATGGGCGGGCCCGGTACAGTACGTGGTGTACTCGAGAGCAAGGCATTATCAATAGGTTTGATAATAGGTTCACCTGACGACGGAGTAATCTATAATAGTGTTTGCAACTTCGAAAAAATAACTCTCAGCTCGAATGTGTCGACTTGTGTGAGAGGGATCCACGAAAGGTGCATACGAGTACCAGCACCAAGTACGAGTAGCTCTACGTCGGTAGTCTACAGCAGCAGTCTAATTGGTACAGTACGTGGGAGTTTCAGCCAAATTATCAGTGGCTGTGAATATAAAGGTGTAATAAAGTCTACAAACACATCCTCCAACCGGTACGACGCAACAACAGACGGTGAAACCTGACACGTTGTGTCATACAAGCTGATTACGGCAAGCTACGGCAGATCCACCACGAGATGCTCCTCCGATGCCTCGGCTGGCGGAAACGAAACCGTGAATATCACATCCTATCCTATGCCAACGCGCTCCTCAAGACAGACTCCGAGAGCGTTGAGACGAGGGTACGCAGACGAAGGATGTTGTTTGCGGGCTTCGTGGCACGCATGGGAGAGTAGCGCCTGCCGTGGAGGGCCTGCCGCGGAGGGCGATGTTTGGGGAGATGCTCGGGGGTAAAGGACCCTCCGTGGTACAGGAGTGGGATTGGACGAGGTACCTTGGGGAGGGCCTCAAGGCGTTCCGAAGGGTGGCCCGAGGCAGCACAGAAGGTCGGCAGATGGTTCCAACGGGTCCAGGAAGGGGCGGAGGTCTTCATGCGGATATGGCATGACAACGAGAGGAAGGCAACGGCAGAGCGACACCATACGGCTGCAATCGCGACTTTAACCGCTGGCGCCAATGC
>JAYJME010001588.1:0-15947 GCA_036873775.1 Costaria costata
TACTCATGTCATACATGGCCGGTTGGGGGGAAGCAGGTGTATTCTTGGGGGGGGGGGGAGAGCACTCAATTCGTGCATGGCCGTAGTTGTAAAACCACAAACCCTTGTATCCCTACAATGCCGGGAGGGAGCACGTTGGAGTTTGACCGAGCAGGCAGACATTGCTTGCAGGTTGGGGGTAACGGGTCTGTCGTATTAACTGTTGGGTGGGGTACTTTGCACGGGAGAAACAACATGGGAGAGGGGAATTTTCCGATAAGCCGCTATAATAAGGCCAGTTTGTCTATGCACCCGATGACAGAATATCATAGGATACAAGATGGGATGTACTCGAGTGATCAGTCAGGGAAGAGCCTACAGGGCTAAAGTAGTCCTGTGACCGCATCGATTACGAAGTAAAGAAAGGAGAACGCGAGCAAGGTGGGGAATGCCGGGAGGGGAGCTGGCGCAGTAAAACGGCATGCGTGCCGCCCCAAGACACAGGGCATCGATGAACAAGGTCAAGGAAACGGACAGCGGTGTATGAGATGGCGCACCCAGGTTATTCTACCCACAAGCAAATAGCAGCGTATATGCGGTAACCAAGAACATTCAGCACAGCTTACCGTTGTCATGTATCGGTATCACTCTGTCAAGAGAGGCTAAAACCTCTTCTGCATTCACATCAAGACTAAAGCGGCCCACCTCCCATTGCCGGATGGGGTGTTCAACGTAAGACCAAAACGGTCCACCTCCCAGTTCCAGACATCGTTCACATTAAGACCAAAAACCGTCCAACTTCAATTTCCCGGACAGGACAGGAGTGCTTGGCTGTCTCACTTTCGTATCCACTTCTCGAGAGCCGGCTCCCAGGCGTTTATTTTCATCAGCCGAGCTCCCGTGACAGCCTGATTGGTCAACTTCACCCGCTCGTCGGTAAGGGTCGTCACGCGCTGACGCACGGCGGCAAACTTAACGGAAAATAACCCCTGACATTTTCCAATGTACGATGGCAATACGGGCGAAACAAAGTGGTGGGGTGTGTGTGCATGAGGCAAGAAACACACAGGTATTTGTCAGGGCAGTCCTCGGGAAAAATCCCGAGGATTGCGACAACCACGGTGAATCAACCTTAACATACTTGCCGTCGAGGAATAAACAATGGCAATGGCAAAGCACCTCAGGAAAAACCAAAGCACTGCAAATCGCATGAAGGTGTGTGTTTGTTTACCAAGTAGGAGCCGCGGGGTGGCCACCGAGATTGTACCACGGGAATTGGTTCTCTGACAACGACAAGGTCATCAACAACAAAAATGGCCATAATAAGGATAGGCACCAGCAGCAAAAACAACTATAATAACAGCAGCAGCCACGACAACCCAAACGACAATCGGGGGCAGCAACGGACTACGAACAGCCACACAGAGAGCACAATGCAGGGTCGTTGCATTGTTCTGGCTCTCGGCCACCACCACCACCACCAATAACAAACAACAACACCACCACAACCACCACCACCACCACCAACAAACAACAAACTAAAATTACAACAACAACAGAACATAATATATCCGAACGGAACCGCTACGAGGTTACATGACGACGTGACCATTCGCACCTGCAAGGGAACAAGCAGGGCGAGGGCCGCGAAGCCCGCGAGAAACGACACCCCCACTTGATTGAGGCCGAAGAACATGATGACCAAGGTCTCGAGCGGCGCCCCCCACAGAAAATTCACGAATATCCCTCCCAGCTGGAAGCGTTCCACATCCGAAGTCGCCAGGTTAACGAGGTGGCCAGTCGTTATCTATTTTTATTTCGTTGTTTTTTGGGGAGGGAAGCAAGTGCGAAAACGATTCAACAGCAAAAAGAGCGAAACTTATCAGTTATTTTCTCGTCGACAGTCCTTTAGAAATGACAGCGACCGTAGACAGCCTTCGCCCACATCCGAGAAATCATACATGGAAGTATCAGATCTGTGTCGTCCAGGGCACACATCAGTCAATGGGCGAACACGGATAACCTGGAGACCTAATTAGAGGCTGGTTCATGATTCGATCGATCGACCGCGGAAGGGGTTGGTGCGAGCTCGCAGCCCATGAATCCGACGCGTTGACTATTTCTCGTACGTCTCAAGCAGCAGCAGCAGCAGCAGCAGCAACAGCAGCAACAACAACAGCTGTTGACAGAAACACCGACAAGCAAGGGGCCACGGTTGGGAACGGGAGACGAAGACAGAAGCCAAAAGGTAAAGCGGGCAAGAGGAGAGCTTTCGCTTGTTCCCTGCCTTCGTCTCGCCTCCAAGCACACACCCAAACACACAACCTTCGACCGACCCCCCCCCCCCACTCCCGGCTCGTCTTCGGGATCTGCGGCAAGTATCTAACTCAATCCTTCCAAGGAAGCATGAGCAGAGCCAGCCCCCACCTATGTGTTGAACGATATATTCTGGCAATACGTCGAACAACCGACCAGTGATTTGGCATGGACCGCTTGTTCAGTCAAACTTACTTTGTAGAAATGCTTCGACCAACCGATCGAAATATGTCGTATGCCCGCCCCCTTCGACGCAACTGACCATCGGGGGAGATACGTCTACCAACTGACCACCGAAGTCGACCCCCCCCCCCCGCCTCACTCTCCCTACCCATTTCCCCTCCGGAGAATTGCGAGAGTGCACGTTCTGTTCACCTTTGGCCCGCGATGCCTCGCCAGTGCGAGCACATAATCAAAAGGGGGGAGAAGGGAGAGGAACTTCCAACGGATGGCACGTCTTGGCTAACAAAAATGTGACTAACGGGGCTGCTCAACTTAGCAACTGCCCAATACGGTTTTCATTTATTGAGTTGTTTTCTACATTATTGTTTGTACTTGCACCTAGGCCATGAGATTTCTCATGGGGTTTTACTTAGATTTATCTCATCGTCAGCCTTTTTGTGAGGCTGAGAGGTATGGAGTTTCTTCACGCGAAGAGCCAGAAGAAAACATTCGCTGCAACCCCTTAGCCCTTAGCACCCGTCCCCGCGCAGGACGTGGACATTTGGTCACACACCTGTCCGAGCGAGCTGAGGCGGAGGCGGAAGATTTTATCATATACGATGGCGGTTGTGCTGATTCTCAGCTGCATGCCCAAGCACCACCCGCCGAAGAAGGCCTGGTTGTTTATGAGACTGAAACACAAGCGCCGAGAGGGGTTCCGAGAGGAGGAGGCAGATCACAGAGTGTTTTGCAGGTGGGTAATGGGGCGAGTGGGGGTAGTGGCGCAGAAGGATGACATCATATTTTACAGGCGAGGAAGGGCGTGAGTGGAGGTAGAGGTTTTCAAGAGACGGAGGCGGATCACATACTGTTTTGCAGGTGGGGAAGGGGGTGCGTGGAGGTAGGGGTTTCCAACAGACGGAGGCGGATCACAACATGGTTTGCAGGTAGGGGTTTCTCAGTTACCGAGAACGGCTACAGACAGCGGGATTGCAGAGAGTAGATACGAAAACGAATGAACCCCAAGACCTAACCCGGTTTCGGCGAGTTCGAGTTGTACAACAGTTGCACGCTTGTCGCCAAGGTTTCATCGTGTATTATTAGCCATAATTCCTGCAGACGCGACGATTGCAATCTTTCACGGGTCTAGGTCCTAACCTGCCGTTATTATATACTGTGCAGGATAAATATGTACAGTACAAATCCAACCCAGAAGAGAGCATGAAGGTTATACGGCTCCCTCCAGGCAGCACGAGCTAGATCCTACAGATAGATGAGGAATCCAACTGCCCTTAAATATCTTCGAGATCATGGTTGCGGATATCGACTATCTGTCTAACGCATGCAAGCTTGAGCTTTTACCCGGCAGGTTAGTCGTACTTCACGCAATCGCGGTCCGGGACGGTTCACGCCAACCGACTACAAACAGGCAACCAGCTACGCCTAAAGACGTGCCCGACATTACAGTAGTGCCACTGTCCGAGCCGAGCCACCTTTACCACACCGACGAAATATGATCCAGAAATAACGAACAGAAGCCAGGGAAATTGTTGTGGTCAGCGTGTAGTTCCAGCATTACGAGACGGGGTGCTTCGAATGCTGCCCAAAATACCAGTTTAGACTCGAACCCTAACCTCAAGCCTAATCTCGACCCTAGGATACAACCCATGATAATTTTGTCCCAAACAAACCCGGCTTTTTTGTTTGTTGAAAACAACTGAACGACCACATTACCTAAAAATCACTCACAAAAGCCAATATTCCCGTACATCCCAGATACTTTGGAAGTAATAATTCAGTCATCATGTATGTTGTAAAGGCGAATGGTACTATCAGCACGGCAGAGGTGTTGTTCCACGCTTTCGGCGGAGGATCCACATTTGAGGAGCTTTCTACCCAAAACATAAAACTGTCTCTGGGACAAAAAGAAAGGGCAAACCCATGAACAGCTCCACGGTCTAGGTAACGACGAACGTTCTTGTAAAGAAAGAAACTCATTTGATTTTGGGTAGTCAGATCCCCAGTCAAAGGAGCCCAGTTGGTCAGAAACAAAACAGGCAAAATGTGCTATCTCTATTATCGTAGCACTCCTCCCAAGGCTACCTACTGCATTGGCCCACCCGCACCGCTGAGATTGGACGCCAGGGAAACAATAAATCGACGCGTGCTAGATAAATATCTACAGCGCGTGTGCATGACCCCGAAATCGTTTAACGTACGCAGTTTTTTACCTGTACATGGCTCCGCTCATTACGCTGGCAGTGGCGTAGAACCAGCCCTCCCAGCTCGCCGCGTTCTCGTCGTCGAAGTACCCGATAAGCCGACCAAACATCAGAGCCTGACGAGCAGGGTTTTCGCGCATGGGGCGGGACAAGGGCGTGTTCCAAGAAGAGGTGGAAGGCCGCATGGGGGTGCGTGGTCAAGATAGGCATATACTTTGAAGTATATATATCATACATACGTCCATTGTTCTTTTGTTTCTTGTTTTTACGTTATTTACTGGATGAAGAGCATCAAACAAGCATGTACCATGTTTTCCTACGATTATGCTCCTTATGCTCCAAACAAACCCTACTAGTAAAGAGAAACGGTTACGCAGGTTTTATACCGCAAAAAGTATCCTACACTATTTCCAAGTAGTTTGGTCCTCAAAAACCGTTTCCGGCTCTAACGGGGTTAAAAACACCCAACTATGCAGAAACAATTGCGAGCATAATTGATACAAGCCTATTTCAATAGCCTCGGCCATTAGACCATCGAGCATGCGTGCCGAGAGGCATGGAGCGAGAATGGTGGGGGAGGTTGGACGCTAGGAACGACAACGTTTACGTTTCCCAGTCGCATCACAACAGGTAACATATACGAGTTTGACGTTTGTGAAAAAGTTCAGTGTATGGTCGCGGGAAACTGACCATGGTTGTCGGACGATGTCCGCTGATGGGAAGGCGCTAAGGCACTCCCTACCTACCTTACCTTGGCGTCGTCAACATTATACAATATTTTATAGACGTGTACTATCACACTTTTTGCCGGTGTATTTGGAAGCCACACCTCGAGGCCACCTGGCTCAAATTGGTTTTTGTGCAAGTAAGTGCTGTTTTTACGCAACCGTCTACTTCCGATCCAACACGAGAAGCTGCAGACAAAAGGTACTCTCCACGGGGGGGGGAAGGGGTAGCCAGTCGCACAGCTCTTCTCACACCGGCTTGCCAGGTAGACGGGTATGGTCACTTTGTGAGTATCAGGGCTCTTCACGGATTTTGTCAAACCTGCTGGTCTGGTCTGGTCTGGTCTGGTCTGGCCTGGTCTGGTCTGGTCTGGTCTGGTCTGGTCTGGTCTGGTCTGGTCTGGTCTGGTCTGGTCGGGTCAGGGTGACCCGCCCCGACCCGTGAGCTGTAGAGAATCTACGGACCCGACTCGCTGGTCGGGTCATGACCGTGGAAAGGCCAGGCTTACTATAACCATTGATGGCGCCGGCTGAAAGCGAGGCTCTGCAGTATTTGTTTTTAGAGAATACGCGGCCGAACTACGTACCGCTTGGCCTCATGAAATAATCTCGCGCGTTGAGAGCAAGTACATATCACGAGCAAAAGCAGCTTAATCCAAGCACCGCTAGAGCTACTGTACTTAACGAGGTATCTCGTGCGCTGAGAGCAAGTTTTTCGCAAGAAGCATCGGCCTGTTCAGCGTCAAACTTACCGGTCCACTCAGAGCTCGAAATACGGTTCCCGTACTCCTCAACTGTCAAAGGCGATTGATTCACTGGCGCGCCACAGATACTTACGAGTTACAATGCATAGAGCTGGGGATGCGTTCCAAAGGACATTTCGGACATGTTCGGGGCTCACAAAACATGGCGGCGTGCACCGTATATACTGGGTGCAAACCTGCAAAGGGCTGGCCGCCACGTCGCGGATCATCCCTGAGGATATGGCATTAACCCCTTCGGGTCTTCAAAACAATAACCCGGCGATTACAGCATCCTTCACAACAAACAGTCTGGGGTGGTGCTGAGGTAAGTGGTGTGGCTGAGACCGGTGGTACGTATGCCATATCAATTTCCAATACCGCTTGTAGCCTGAACGGGCGAGCCACTCGTTACCTCTCTCCAAATTGGGCTACAGTAGTTTGGCGCAGCTTATCAAACAAAATCTCAGGGTGGTTCACGGTGCGAAACCCCCAAAGCGTTAAAGCTCAACACTGCACAACAAGCATGGGGTACTGTACTGTACTGTAGTCACTCTTCCGAGTGGGACTGATAGGCTGAAAAATAAGTACATAAAAGGAACCCCCCTACCCACCGTGGCACCATTCCTGAGCTACAATTCACTGACTGACGTCTCCGACACGCACGCCGCATGATACTGGTTGTGCTATCACATGCCAGTAGCAGTAGGCTAATGCTATACTACTATATTGCTGACTGTGGTGCAGACAGCTACCAGGTACCTTCGACAGTACTCGAAGTCTAGACTAGATGTGCAGCAGTAGACTAGTGCTACAGCTGCTACTGCTAACAGTGACGCGTGACAGGTACGACAGGTGCCTCGTACAGTACTTGCAGTCTAGTCTAGATGGTAAGATGTGTTGATAAGCGAGTTCTGCTGCAGTAGGGTGGTCATAGTTTTGTAATCGGGTTTCAGCCGCTCAGGGCGACTCGGCAGAGTGACTACAGTACTTGTACCCTGTTTCTCTAAGCGATCTTACAGCACTGGTAAGAGTTTAGGCCTTTTGGTCTCGCCGTACGCACACCCATTGGATTTGAGCTTAAATTGCAGTATCCCAACAAAACGCGATAGGGCAAGTTGGGGTAGACGCCCTACCATAGCGTCGGCCAATGCCATGTGTTCGCTATATCCTGTTTACCCGAGTCCCGAAAACGCCAAGACAATGTGGGCGAACTTGTCACAGAGAACACGGAAGGGGGGGGGGGGTTCGCAGCGCTCGCACCTCGAGCGTGATTCGTTGAACCACAGACCGTGCGAGTAGAAGAAACGCGGCGACATCTCTCACCTGCGCTATATGGAACGCGCTGTCCCCCATCATAAGGAGCCCGTTCGTCACGAGCTGCCTTTTAAACGACGTCACGAGCGCCCTGAGAAGCGTCATGCCCTTCCGCCTGCCTCGATTACGGGCAGCATCTTCCCCCATTCGTGCTCTCTCCCTGCACACGCGTATATATACATTAAAGTTACAGTAACGAGAAGACACACCGGCTGTGACATCGAAAACGTCCTCGACAATCATCTTTGCAAGGTGGTTGTATATAGCATCACATCATCACAGCATCCAACGAGAACGAGCTTGAGAAGGTTGACGCCACGGTGGAAGAGTCGAGGCTATAGCACAATATCGAGGGTAGAGCAGAGTACAGTACTGGCCGCGATGCCTCCCGTAGGGTGGGGCACGCAATATATTTTACCAGGTAGATTGCAATGCCCCCCCCCTCTCCCCCTTCTTGCGAAATAAGCCCAACAGGTCTAGGTGAACGCTCGCCCAACAAACCTATTGGTTCGATTCTTGCTTTACCGCTTACGGTCGTGGTGAGACGGGCAAAGTTAAAACGGGTAAATAATACGGTATCATCACCCCGTCTATCACAGGAACGATCTGCCGCAAGCAGTACGAGCATACCACCATCGTGATGCTGCCTGCGTTAGTGCCGTAATGCTCTTTCCCAAGGCTGGGCTGCCGTGCATATTCCCTACGCCTATATCACTGCTCCTACTGTTACTACTGTTGGGCTGCTTCGCGGGGCCGATGGCGTGGACAGCATTTAGTTTCGACACGTTTTCCGTTCCCTGTATACTTCGTATTAGCCCTTAAGGTGTCAACAGGAATCTTCGCGAGCCTGCATTGGACTTTGTTTGTTACTGCTTTAGCCTGGTAGAAGAAAAACAAACGACTGCGTACCAAAAAACAAGCAAACAGGGGCAGTACGACGAAGGTACTGTAATACAAATAAATAAGGTATAAATAAGCAATGAAGACACACAGACATACATGCACCCAGGGCGCAGATACCGAGCCTCGAGGGGGGAAAGGTCGTTGCCTGCTGGTACGAGCAGTACTATGTCCAGCTGGTAGACCAACGGAAACACGACACAAACACGAAATGACAATACAAGATGAAGGCAGAAATACAGAGAGTGAAACCTGAACAAACCAAACCAAAGGCCATTGCTGGAGGCCGATGGGGTGACGCAGCCGACACAGAGACAGTCAGAATACAGCCAAAACACAAGGGAGTACCATGTCGACTTAACTTGACTTGACTTGGCAGGGAGGACAGGGCAACACACACAACCATACACATATAACAAAACACAGCCAGCTTCAGTAGACTCTTGACTTGGCAGAACAAGGTCACGACCACAATTCGGTGGGTTCCGTCATTTTATTAATTGGCCTACTGTAGCTGCTGCTGCTGCTGCTGCTGCTGCTGCTGCTGCGGCGGCGGCGGCGGCACCCCCTTCAATGTGACCGCCGCCTCCCCCCCCCGCTCACTCAGCCCTGGGTTCAGCGAAGACTTAGGTTGCTGCGCCGTTTGTACCTCAAGCGCTCTTCGTTTTTGCCACGTTCCCGTTCTCAGTGACGAACCGGCTCTTCATGTATTGTTTCTGCGGCTCCCTCAACACGTCTGAACCCCTTTCCCGGTTTCTTCGCCGTCAGCGCCCAGTGCTTCGCTTTGGTGGGCAACTTGAACAGCGCTGAATCGATTTCGAGAACAACACATCCACTATTTTTCCTGCCGCCCCAAGTAGCCCAAACACCGCCTACACTTGCCCAAACACCGCCTGCTTTGACGAACGCTCGTTACCCATACGAGAACCACAACCCGCGAACAGTATCCTCCGTATACACACACTGGTACTTCGACGCTCTCACAGCGACGTGTTAGCGAGCGCATCTGCGTATTATGAGAGAACGTCCCGAGTCGTCTCCGTGCAGCATTCCCCGGATCGGTTGCGCCTCCGCCACAGGGTTCTGGGGCTTATCTTGCCCTTTCCCCGGCTCCTGTCGTTTCATCGCCCCCCTCTTGTCCTTCACCTTGGTACACACTCCTTCACCACGTCCTTCGTGGGGTCGGCGAAGCACATATATAGAGGCGTTTTCCTCTTTGGTGCCAGTCGATCGTTGGCCGTTGCGGTCTGAAGCCGCACGTCTACTCCATCTGGTAGAGGATGTTCTCCCGTTCGCAGTAATTGTTGAGGCGATTGGCGACTACCTTCAGGAGAACCTTGCCAGCGTGTGCCCCGAGTGATATGCCTCGATAATTACCACGCGCACTCCATCCAATCCTCTCTCGGTACGTCCCCGACCCACCATATGGCGATTATACTGGCGTGGAACTATTCCGGCATAGAGCGGGTGCATTGCGATCCACATCCAAGATGAGTGTGACAAGTACGGCCGAAAGGTCGTCAGGTCCAACAGCCGTTCGGCTTGGCATGGTTGTGATGGTTTCGTCGACCTCGGAGATCCAAGGTAGGTCATCGAGAGGTGTGCAAGGGGGCCACACCTTCCGCTCTTCGACGATCGTCGGGTCGAGCGCCGACGACTTACTGTGGTATTCATAAATATTTGAAACAACTGTACCCACCGATCGCAAATGAGTCCCATGTCTCGAAGCAGTCTGTGCCCCTGATGCACTGGAAACTGCGCGATCTCTTCCCGTCAAAATCTACCCCTTTGAGGTTTTGGCAAAAGCCAGCCTGATCCCCGTGTTTGATGCGAATCTCGAGCTGGCGGACGAGCTCTTCGAAGACAATGTGCACGGCGTCGATCCTCACGCGGTTAAGACATTTACCATTTGCCGTTGAACTTCTCCTGAGGTTGCTGCTGCCTGGATCTACGCGCATTAGATCGCCCACGGGTCCCCTCTCTTGTCTCGCGGCCGCAATGACTTCCGCCTTCGTTTCCTCGCTACAGTAGCACACAACCCTATCGGTCCCTGACTGCCCTTTGAACGTGGCGCGATGTCATCGGCTGTCGATAGCATCGCTTCAGTGAACGCCGTTGCCATTCCATCGGCATCCGTGCTAGGGGGTAGGGGTGTGAAAATCTCGGTGAAGGCTCCGCGGAGGTCCAGGTTCGTCGTGTCAGTTGTTGAAGGGACGACGGCCCGCCTGCCCTTCGCCTCTCTCTTGCGGCGATTAGGGGCAAAGCGTCCAAACAGCCGGATGTCTGCTGCGACCAAGCTGTAATCTGATTGACTACCATGGAGCCCTACTCACTACCATGGAGCCCCTACTCTACTCCGCTCGGTGTTGGCATGTCGGTATCATTGCTATAAACCTAAAATGCCCGACAGATACAAAAAACCTCAGATGTAATGTGGCCTGCGATTCATCTCCAATCGATTGCCCGTGCGACCATAATCTTACGAGCCTTTCCTAAAACCTGTGCTCTGAACTACTGTATTGTACAACGTGTTGTAAAATAAAAAATTATAACACGTCTGCCCGATTTGCTTACCTTTCCCAGTTGCGTCGGAGGTTGTCGAACAGGACCCGGCTGCACCCCCATACATCGTCCGAAAACAGGGGCATCGTCGACGGAGGAAAAACGCACGCACAGGGAGAGATAACAGATTCATCAGCGGTCAATCAACTTGTTTTTGTTTCAGTAGTCTACTTGTAGACATTTCATTCATACTGCAACATAGAGTAACGTTGGGGTCGGTCATATCTCGATGGCCGTTTGCCACAATACGGCGAACCATAGTAATCGGAACCCGCGATTAAGACAAAAACGTATACTGAACCGTATATAACACACATTTTCTACTACAAATGTTTGGCTCTGATTACAAGTTTCCACCGAAATGTCAATACTCTGTTGTGATCAGTGTCCTGCCGACGTTGTGTGATAGATTTTGCTCAAGAAGTTAGTACGTATATAGCTAAGGGCCAACAGTCAACCAAATATTATACGGTATATAGATGTTTTTTTGTTGTGTGTTGTTGACAAAGTGAATCGTGACCGTTCGGCAGCATTAATTCATTCGCACAATGACAATAGTAGGATACATACGACGGAGGCGTCGTCTGTGTACACTTGTACACCGTTTCCAGCAACCCGCAGCACAGCAAATCCGCAGCACTTGGTGTACACGAGCAGGAGGGAATGGACAATATCAGCATAATCGCTCGTAATGATGATACATGGGCGCACATGTCATGGTTCCCGCGCAGAAGAACGCCTGTGTCCAAAAAGTACAGCAATTACCGGCGCTTATAGTAGACGTTGTACGAGTGCTATAACGGCTCCTGCAAAAACGCCAACTAAAACATACAAAACCGTTCAGCGGTGAATTGTTGCAAACTAAACGGCTGGGAATGAAAGGACTAGCAAAATATAGCCGATCACCCAGCGGGAGAGGAGCAAGGCCATGCCGACGAAAAACCACAGCTAGCTGCAAAGGTCCCGTGGACAATACCGCTAGAAGATAGAGAACAGAGCACACATAATACACGACCGACATGTACAAACGCCTCTGTTGCCAATGCAAGCCCCGTCAACTCAGCCATAAGTCTGCCTTCCCCAGTCGATCTCGCGCTATCATACTACTACCGCTATATCAGGTACAGTATTATACAGCATACAACATCTACTCCTGCATCCGACGGAGGTGTCCAGCGCACCATTTAGACGTACTTTGGGCAGGCACAGCATAGACCCTCGAACAAGAAAGACCCGAATAAAGAACGTAAGGCAGAGTTTTGGGGAGACGCCATCGAGTTTGCATCAAGCAATCGTGCTCAGCGGCGAGTATTGCACGACCAGTACACAGTAGCCCCTACTAGGCATTTCGCGTAAAGCAGCCTGTGCTCAAACGTTGTTCACGGCTGGTTCACAGCACGGTTTCAAGTCTTGCTCAGATTAAGTGTTGGGTGTTGGCAGGCCCATACCCTATACCACGCTTCCAGGTACCGGTGCCCTATCTGCAATAATAGCGCACTCCTCTCGTTTCTCAGGGCTGGGCGCCGCTTCTACCACGGCAGGACGATGCACCCACTCTGGTGCCTCACCTCGTTGACTCGGGGGTCTTTTATATTTTAGGTTTTTTGTTGTTAGCCTTTTTATATTTTTGTATCCATCCCTTTTACTGTATTCGCCGTTCCGTTCTCGCTCCCTCCTAGCCGTAACTCAGATCCCGGATCACATATGAGGCTCTTCTCCCCCGCCCCCACTGCGGTACGTGCCTTGCGTTTTTATCGCGACTTGTTTTATATTTTCTCGGATGTATCCGGTGGTTAGTTCACATTATTAGATTACTCGTACATTGACTCTGATATCCAGATGCATCTAGTTAATGTGCAAACACTTCACACGAGTACACCGAGTGTCTCTTAGTTTTGATGCCGTTTGGTTATCGAATATCTACCTGCGGCGAGCCTGTTTGTCTGTACGTTCTTTGTTACCTGGTGTATCGCCGGTATCCAACGTTCTTTAACCAGGACGTTCGTATTACTGGAACGCATCAAACTTACCACCATACTTATCATGGGAGCTCTACGTAACACATTGCGGGGACGTTGCATATAACGGTACAGGGAACATTGACGGTCTGTTCGCCCGTACAACAGCCATAGAGCACATCTACCCGTATCACGGCCTCTGTTCCATCAGGACCAAGTCACAGCCATGACTGCATACCCCGACTCTTTTCTCGTTCTCCACTCTTGCCTACTCCTCTCTATTTCTCCTCCTTTCTACTGCTTGTCCTCGTCTTTCTTCACTCCGCTTCTCGTCTTTGCTCTCTTTGTTTTATTCTTATCGCCACCTAAGTAAGCGCTTTTCCAACCAGTCTTTTGTTTTTCTTCATCCCAACTGATCTTTCGGTGCCACCTCTGCATCTCTGGCCATAGAGATAGGATGTCGACACTCATCATGCTTTCAACGTCTTTCTTTCACAGTCTCTGCTACATTGTCAGTTCTAGTCTCTCTTGCGTTGCCACAAGAGCTCATCTGTACATATTTTCCTTCCTCCACTGCGCTACTGGTATTACTCTTTCTCCTTTTTGGCAGGTCCTATACCTCTTTCTCCTTTACGGCAGGTCCAGGTCCCCTACGCGAATTCGCACGTTCCGTGTTTTCGTAGTCCATTGGGCCGTGCAAGTACATGTCACCCCTATCTCTTCTCTTAGCCTCCCGTCTATCTCTACATCTTTTGCCTGATCCAACTTTTTTTTTTAACTCTTCTCGTAGCCTTTCCCTTATTTCTTATTTCCATCCTTTCTTTTAACTCTGTATTTGTGCGCGCCAAACGTTGTCCACGGCAAGATGGTTTCCTCCTATTTCTTTCCATACATTATCTACTACGCTATGACACTGTATTCCAGCTCGGTCTAAACTGTGGTTATCTGAGCCAGACGGAGATAAACACGTTGAAAACTGGCCATTTGCAATCCTTACCGAAAATATAGCCTTTGAAGGCTACGTATGGTTACAAAAGCAACACATACAAAATGTAAAGATGGACGCTATACATATAAGGCGAATTTCATTTTTACTCAGGGCTATGTTGGACACAACCGGCGTGCGAATTGTCGCCGTGGTTCTTTCAGTGCAGCTATCGGCAGAACCCACAAAAAAAAAGGAATTTATTTATAAGATGGCTCCAGTAGACTGTACATATTCTAGCTTTGGTACAACCACATTCATCAGAATACGTATATCATGTGTATATTGATCGTGTACTTCGAAGAAGTGTCTACTGCTGTGTAGGTAGGTGCGAATCGGTTAGGATCGAGCCCGACTTGCCTACGTGTCGATTTACTCTTTCCTATTGATTTTTCTATGCGCGCATCCCAAGAGTAGTATTTGGATATATTTACGGCTAGGTACGTACTGTGTCTTGTCTACGATCGGCAAATAATCTTCTCCCGACTTTCATTTGAAGTTGACAGGGTTCGAGCTGCAGGGTTTTCTCCTTATCCTCGTACACACAACTTTTCCGAGCACTCTCATTGTTTACGTTCGCTGTCACTCTCTATTTATTTCCTAGTTGTACTCGTATGTTATTATTTTTTGTTATTATTGATATGCTTGCCACATCCGACAATGTGCAGCATGACCTTCAGTGTTGATCACTCAAAACATTCCCGAAAGAAGAAAACCTCGGAAGCAAAAGGAAGCCGACGCCCCAAGTCTATCCCTTTTCGGTGTCTTCCGGAAATCCACACGAAATCAACGTCAAACACATCAATCCCGATAGCGTATCGTCCCTCACCGTGACTCCCTGTGTTACTGCTTCGACTGCTACTACACCTTGAATGTATTTGGTGATAGCGTGTACGTTCCTCTCCCTGTGCAACTCTTTGAAATATATCAACCTAATTCCGATCTGTCCTTATCCAACATCACACTAAAGCCGACTTTAACACAATTGTTTTTTTTTTTAAATCGGTCAACCACACCAAAAGGCAAATAATAAAATGTTCCCCGATTTACTCACTTAATCCTAGATAATAGTTCAGTGATGCGGTGAAGGATACTGCCGCCTTTGCCGCAATTTGAATTGTTATCTAGGATAAAGTATAGAATTCGGGGAATTGGTTGTGGCCCGCGTGTGTTTTCAGTGCTATGAGAAGAGGGATACCTCGAAAAATGCCGCAAACACTACTCTAGGCACTACACCTAACCATAACTCTAACCCCAATTCCGCCCCGACCCTTAGGAGCTTTGTCTCGAAAAAATCAGACGTTTTTCGTTTTTTGAAAAATTGGTCAACCACACCAAAAGGCAAATAATAAAATTTTCCCCGATTTCCTTATTTTATCCTAGATAACAATTCAGTGATGCGGTAAAAGCTACAGATCACAGGAGTACTCGCACATTCCGTAAACGTTTAATATATCTTTCTCCATATATTTCCTCTGATTTCAAATTCCCCCTGCTCCTTCCACAGCTCTGCCCTCCATATTTTGTCAGAGTCTTTCTGTGCGTCTAGAAATAAAGGAGTGCGTAGTTAGTCCTGCGTCTGTTCTACGAGATACATATGGCCTATACGCAGCTACAATTTAAATAATTGGCCTAACCCCGCTCGCCGTTCGTTAATTATATGTTCTTCTTCCATGATGGTGACCTTTTAATCGTTCCAAGTATTTCCCCTCTATATACTATATACTTTCCCTGGTCAGTCTTTGCCTCTCCTTTCTTTAACAGGTACACTCCTATACTCGTATATCTATCGATCATAGACAAAATTGTTTTGGTCTATTGCTCTGTTCAAACAATGTCTATATCGTCCCCTGTGGTTCAGAGTTCAGAGGTAGCCTCGAGTACTCTGAGATTGGAAGTCACGAGTTTAAACCTTGGCGCTAGCACAGGGCTTTTTATTTGAATGGCACCAATTATTGCCGAGAACGCTTAGTAGTGTGGATAATAAGCAGAACACGCCGCGAGTCGATGAGGGAAGAAAGTGCTGAACTCTTCTCGCGATAAACATTCAAGGCACGTACCGTGGTGGGGAGGGGGGAGAA
>JAYJME010001589.1:0-15942 GCA_036873775.1 Costaria costata
TGTTAAGGTATTAGTCTGTTGGACTACTGGTAAAAGGTTAACCAATCGCCTAGCCAAACTAAGCCTTATAACACAATTGTGCGTTCTGGGCACACTAGCAAATGTTTTGCACATAAACGACCGGCTACTGGGAGGTAAATACATTGCCCGTTGCGACAACCGTGTGTGAATCGTGATCGATGACGGACAGTCTTGTTTGTCTGAAAGGTTCCTCGTTTACGTCACCCGTTACGTAGCGCTTTGTTCTCCCTCAATGCCTGATCTCCATCACAATCCAACCAGTGAACCAAAAACCGGAAACCTTGTTTCGTTGCTGGTCTGTGCTGTACACTACGTAGTACTTGGTGAGAATTGTACAAAGGTAACTAAACCAAGGTCTAACAAGGTGAACCAGTTTCATGACTTCAGTACAGGCGGAATGGGGTTCGATGTAAGGGATGAACAGCTGCTACTCCTGTAGATATATCGGATACCAGGTGTTTACCAGAGCTGTGAGTCGGCAGGACTTCACAACTAATACCTAATGGGTAGGTGCCGGCAGCTAACCACCTGATTCTAGTCGGCTAGTCGCCCGGCGAAGGCAGATGATACCCGGT
Organism: Costaria costata; assembly: GCA_036873775.1. Classification (NCBI taxonomy): domain Eukaryota; class Phaeophyceae; order Laminariales; family Agaraceae; genus Costaria; species Costaria costata. The sequence continues at coordinate 597 of JAYJME010001589.1, forward strand.
CCATTAGCCAACTCCGGTCAGGCGAGCGGAGCGAGCCAAATCAACTGTTCGCGGTCGAGGGGGACCCGCTCCAAAATAAATAAAAAACGTATCCCGCATTCAAAAACGTTTCCTGAGGGTATGTAAACCCAATAGTCCTAGAGTCGGTACCTTCGGCAAACGACTAAGTACTAGTCCGACTAATACCTAGTTGGTGACATGAATAGTGCCGACTCACAACTCTAGTGTTTGTTTACAGATTCAGCGGACACTAGCATTGTTTTTGTTTTGCCATGTCGTATATTTTCAAAACATATTTCATGTTTCTGTTCATGTTCAGTTGATTCGATACTCGCCCTTCCGTTTGATTGTTTCACGATGCATGGTTCGGTTTCGCTGTTGCGAATTTCCGGCTGTGTATGTGTAGCCTCTTGGCGAAACAATCACCACGGGTATCGACCTGACCACGGTTACGTGGGTCAGAACAATCTGCCTTCGATGTCGGCGAGTGGCCGACGGATGGCGGGGAAGCTGTGCGATCCTCCTATTATACGTTGTGCCGACCTCTTGTTGGCAGCGAGACTGCTTCCGCCGTGCGCGCACTATTTATGCTCCAAATCGTTCGCGTCGTAAGTCCCCTACGACGGGAATACAAAATATGATTGGGCATTTTGTGGCCAACACTGTTCCAAGAGGCTCTACAATGCCGGCCGTTTAGCCGCCTGAAATAAGCTGTGACATTGTTGGACTCGGGTGTTTCGTTTAGCTACAGTAGAACACTGTTTGTGTTTCACTCGAAACAGAAAGGTTATTCAATATATATACCCTTTTTTGGTTCTTGCCTTGAACATACATATATATAAATATTTATATATATATATATATATATACCTCACGGTTTCGACGAAACACACGTAAAATTCCATTTTGCATATAGAAACCAGGTGATCTTGTTTCGCGTTTATCTTGCCTTGTTCACACGTGGCAGTTCCTTCCGATGGTGTGGTATAAACCATATCCCATACCAGGTACGTGATTTATGTACAGTTATCATGTCTTGTCACGTGAGATGATTAATCGTGAGCGGTCGTTGTAGGACGATGCCGTGCACTTAGAGCACCCTTCTAGGCAGCAGACGCGGGGGCACTAGTAGCCGGGTTTTGAAGAAGGGGGTAATGGTGTCGGGACCGCGCAGACATAGTGACTGGCGCAGCTGTCGCTGCTTCGGCTGGCGTTGCACGCGTCTCTGAAATGTCTAGCGCTGCTGTCAGACCTTGAGGTGCAGATGCAGCAGGGGTGGTCCGAACACGGACCGACCGAATCGATCTTGGCCCCTCCCGTTGATTTGGGCGCTTTAGCAGACCGTGTGGGCGCTGAAACATTTGGCGGGGGGCACACACGTGATTGTTGGCGACGGGTTTTTTGTCGGAGAAGGGAATCCCGCGCGGAAAGAGTCTACCCGTGTCCATTGTTGTTATGTTCTTCATGATGTACTGTGTAGAATACTACAAATACAATGCTTCGTGTAGATGCTGGAGTATGTTGACTTTTTGTATGGTTTGGAACGGGTATCGGCGCATAGGGTTGCCATCCCAACCTACGCCGGTGATGCATGCTGCCGGTGTTTCATTTTTGCTTGCTTTGGGATGGTTTCCTGAGGCGGCCAATAATCAAAATGACGGCGGCACTGAGTCCAAGCCGTTGGCTGACCCTCGCTCGCGCTCCTGATCACAGTACCTGCCCGATTCGACGAACACACTATCGGTAAACAGCTAGAAATACCGTGATGTGTGTCTAACCGTGAGGGACCTTCCGCATAGAGTGTAAAAAATGAGTGCTGCGCTCGCTGCTGAACACGAGTTTTTTATCCTGGTTTCGTAGTCCCTTAAGTAATGATCCTGTACTGATTACTTGACGTTGTCCTATTGCTGGGGCGTTTGACATGGTATACTTGAGTGACGTTAGGTTGGCTGCCACGCCGTAAATACCGTCTGTTGCTCTGTTGCTTTAACCTATTATCTGGGCATGAATAGTCCTTGCAGACCCGTCATATATTAATACATCGATGCCTCGCCAACCCCAAAGTTATAGTGCAGACTTGATGCCAGCGAACCCCCCAGTCCAGACGTTTAACCCTGACCAATTTTAGGTTGAACGCGAGTCGCGTTTTGTTTTCTGACTTGCTGCACAAACACGAACATTCAGGACATCAAGCTTTACGCCAGACAACTTCAGCAGCAAGCCATTCAGTTTCTTCATCCATGGTATCAGCGAGGACCGCAGAGACGCGCCAACCCTGGTCTTTACACGGATGACGACAGGTCGAGAAGAGAACTACCCTGGATACGGCGGAAGCTTCAATGGTGAGCTCACTAAGAAGGACCCTAGTGCCTCTGCCGATTCAGGCCGCTTTAGCGTGGTGGCGAAGGTAAGTACGGCGTCTTACGCGACAAAGCCGAACAGGAGGGAACACATGTTTATCCCCCAACCAGCGCCATATGAGCATTTTCTGTATGTGTACGCACATATTACCTCGGTTAATACGAAGCGTTCATAATGAGTAAAAAAATAGCCAGCATGAGTGAGACGGTCCGACATCTCAATATTTGCTGAATATGTCGCGGTTTCGATCATGACACAAGTTTTGCCACTCTCAGAAGGCCATGTACACGGCTTTGCGTACAATTGCATATGTATTTCACCGACAAATGTGCGCAGATCAAGTTGGACGGCATGACTCTCTTGGTTCGCTCGAAGCTGGACGCCTGCGAGGCCGTCCCACCGAGGAGGACTTCAACCCCTGACAAACGCAACGCCGATCAGAACATGGTCAACAAACCTGTGAGTTTTCCGACGTCATCCGGGGGGGGGCGGGTAATGTGGGTGCATTGTGACGAGCATATGGCATACTTCGCGTTCGGTTGACCTGCTTGAATTGGAGATAATGGTTAAACCGGAAAAAGAAGCCCACCACCCCCTGTTGGAAGCATTGTTCTCAGACGTCCCTTGCCTTGATAAGGCTGACTCTATGATTTATCCGTTGGTGTTCAGATGTTGCCCGAATCATATCAAAAGTGTCCTTAAACGTTTGGGTGGTGGTTCATCAGCTGAGCAATCTCACGGGAATGGGTACTACGTTCTGGTTCAATATTGTTCTGACCATGTTGAGCTCCTAACTACAAAGCGGAACTACCTTCCTAACGAGTATAATTAATCTTGAGGCTTGAGCGTAGAATGGTTTGTCGTGTTAAGTGAACGAATATATTCGAAGTATTGTTGTTGGTGATATATTTTGCTCCTCATTGTTGGAGCTCGGAAGAAATGGCGCCACCCATATCGCGGGATCGCCCGCTGATAGAACGTCCGGAATCTCCCATTGCAGCTCATGGCGGGTACCCCTACGGCGTCAGCGAAGGAACCCTAAAACTCAAGCGGCAAGGACACATCGCCAATCTCCGGGCTGAGGTCAACTACGAGCGGAGAGCTTCTAGGCAACGAGGCGCTGCTCGTAGGCCTCAAGAGCAAGAACGGAAGGTTCGAAGGGTTCAGAGGGTAAGGACAAAGCACCTCGACAGAACTCGCCAGTCTCCAAGCTGCAGGCGGAGTCCAAGCGACAACATGAAATCAGTACTCAAGCGATGCTACAATGTATACTATCAATGGTTTGTATTATATTTACCTCAGGTATTTTACGACCTGTCGGACTGGGTCCGCCAAGCCAATACCTACAACTTCCCATACTATAGCCGACGTTTTGCGCATGATATGGTTTTAGTTGGGCTCACTGTCGTACCGTTCCCGATTTGTTCCGGTGGATCTAACACACATATCTGGGATATGATACACCATCTGTTCCACGCAATGTTTTACTGTTCCACGTCATTTTGTTTAGGCACGCCGACGAAATTAATTAGGAGGACTTCTACTGTCAAATGGCCCTTGGAGGCACGCAAAAGCTCGCTCTCGGTCTCCACAACCGCGGAACGTTTGACGGCGTGAAAGAGCTTCCCATCCACGAGGTACAGATACAACTCCCTCCCTCTCACCAACTTATTGTGTTGTTTCCATACTTCGTATGCCCGCAATGTCCAAGATGGTTGTAAATATCGACGATTTAACAATAGTCAAAGAGAGAATACCTGCTAAGCGTGGTTTAGTCGATGCCTGGAGAATCTCGGGTCCGGCAAGTTGGTTTATCGCATACGTTGTACAGTGTGGAGGTATATCATCATATATTGAATATTTAATATACCAAGTATGCACAAATATGCATATATAGTATATCTCTGCCCAGCCACCCATCGTCGTCGTATACGGCCAAGCTGGAATGAAGAAGCATGACTGTAAAGCATAATGCTTATAGTACTATTAATACAGCAAGTGCATGGTATTGATAATTGTTTACCGCTTCGAAGTCCACAAACGAAGACGCCGACAAACGGTGACGGATTTGGCCCAAACACAATATTTACTCATGGTTCCGGGTCAAGGCTCGCGCCGACGAAAACGGCTCTTCGTCAATGGTGTTCTTGGCGAACACCCTGCGCGAGGTCATCAAGGCGGCACATTGTCTGATGGCCGTCCCATCCTCTTCATCAGACATTAAGGATGGCGAGGAAATCCGCCCTGTTGTGGTCGTCCAGTTCTTGCCGCCCTTCTCTGGCGAAGCTAGCCTCTGTGTCCGGCTGGCCGTGGCCGCCGACGGGCCAATTGCCCCCTGACGACCGATGCGTTGGAGACAACGTACGGTAGATAGATCCCTCTTCAAACGAACACCTTACGGTCTACAGGACGACGCGTACTCAACCGAAAGATACTCGAGAGGCCTCTACGGTTGGTGCGATAGCCAAAGGTTGACGGGACTGATGAATTGATCAACGATTCCGACCCCATCTATTATACGATTTAAGGAAAGCTGTATCTCTGCACTGCGTGAGTTCGAACCTATTTTCTGGGTGGGATGTGTACGATAGAGCGTCTTCCCGCTATCGCATAGTGGAAGGTTAATATATTGAGACCATCGAGATTGTTATAGTTCTGACGTGTATATCAGTTCCAGGGGCAATGCCGTCTTAAGAAGCATAGAGTCGGGTCTGGGACGAATAAAAGTGTTACGCACGCTTTGTAGAATCCCTGAAACAATTCATACCGTCCCATTACCGGTATCGGTGTGCTTTGGCGGTCGTTATAATTTCTTATATTGAGTATTTTGTCCTTCACATTCCCAGTTGCGCGTGACTTTCACTTCACTCTCTCTGCCAGCGTGAGGGGGATGTTCAGCAAAGGGTGCAGGTGTCCCAACAAGGAGTGCCAGGAGAATTTCTGGGTAGTGCATGATACAGATTTTGCTTGATCATTGGGTGAAACGTAGGAGCTTTTCCTTTGAACGCCGGGCACGCGTTGAAATGAACCTTGACGATGTGTTCTATCTATACTCGCGAGTATTCGTTCGCATGTAACTGTCGTGTACATGGAAACTTTGGAGGTGGACGTACTGGGCCAGCGTTGAGGATGTATCTCCGTCTTTGTGATGGACTGTGCCAAAACATTCCAATCTACCACGACGACGATCTCAATGGCACTCTGATATATTTGAACATGTCTGTAGAAGTTTTTTGTGCTGAACATTCAGGTTCTACGTCAGATTTAGGTTTTGTCCATCTACCCTAGATAAACCGGTCGTCCGCAGATCGAAACGTTCTTGCAATTCGTCATATGAGTTTGGCAGAGAGACGATTCTTCTCGTCAAAAAAACATGCATTAACCTTCGTCATCAACTCTTTCGTGCTGCACCATTCCAGTTGCGGGCAACCTACACACTTTACGGCTGCTTCAAAGGATTGCAAATTGACGGCACTAACGCTGTAGAACAGCCTATGTGAGGAGTACCATATAATATCTATATATCTATCGGCTAGACTAAGTGATTACTTTTGATATGGTCTTGATTAGCCTTGAAAATAGTGCCGGGTTTGTCGTTGACTGCCTAAGTGGTTCAAAGGCGTGCTTTGCTTCCGTTCACCTCGCGGCAGAGCTTGAAAACCGCAGTCATTGGCGCCATCCTCGCCCATCGGTTTGCATCGTAGGTTTGGCTTCAACATGGTAGAACGTACATTTACGTGCTTCAAGGCTTGGACAAGGGCGAGAGGGCCCGTTCTGAGATCGGTGCTGGGTTTTACAACCTTGGTTCTATCTGTCTCAGGAGCGACACGGGCTAAACCGGATTAAGTTTCTTTTTTGTGCGTACGGCGTCGGCAGCGTCAAACTAAGTCGATGTCTCTGAACGTGTTTAGGTCCAGGGTGTGCTTGCATTTGGTACATCGCCTCCTTCACGACAATGGCATTGTCCTTACACACAAGGGTTATCGCAAGTTGTCCACCACCTGTTTGAAGGACCTCGTTGGTGAGTTGTTTTTTCAATTTTGGAACAACTGATGTCTGGCAAATGACTCACCACCTGCGGCACGCGCGATTTAGCATGGTATACCCTTATGAGGGAGGTTACGTACACACATTCCAATGCCTGGAATTAGTTCTCCAATTGGTATCATACTTTCGAGCCCTTTCGCGGGGTGCGATTGTGGCTTGTTGTAAGAAATTGTATATCTCTACTATATGCATAACCGTACGTCAAATGGATAGTCGATAGCCTAGAACGGCCTGGATTAATGATCAGACCTTGGTAGTAGGGTGGTGGCCGTCGGGTGCTTGGGGGCGGGCGTGTGAGGATAGTCACACGAACCGCAACGGGGTTTAACCTGTCCGCGGCCTAGGAGTAGGTAATCCGAGAACAGTTATACAATCGTGCAATCCAATCGCGTTCAGGGAGACGATATTGGTCAACCATATTGAAATTGTACCCTACTTTAGTCATGAAACGAAAACGACCGGTACAACCCGATTAGTGTTTTGGTTTCTCTGTTTTCGTATTCTGGTTATATCAATACATTTGTGAACGATGCTAAGTGGACAGCTGCACAATCTCGAGCGGGTATCGACACAGTAATACTTTAATGGAACATGATGGCAATATCATGGCACACTAATATATGCTTCCAATGAGTGTGTTTTTTATAACCTCCACCAATTCTAACAACGTTCAACAAACCTCACGGTCCCTTGTTGTCCGAGGATGAAACGTGTGATAACCGTTGTGCGCGTGGATGACAGTAGTAATGAAGAGGCCACGAGAGGCGTGCCCAAAGACTCGGAAACGTGTGGGAACCGTTTTGCGCGTGGATTGTGTTATTGAAGAGGCTACGCGAGGCGTGCCCAAAGACTCGACAAAGGTATACTTTTCCACCCTGTTTCAATTCAACACGGGTTTTTCAAAGTTTACCTCTCGTGGCAGAATAAAACACGTCGACATCACTGCATTGGACAATAACTTTGACGCTTACTCAGCGCTTGGAGAATACGTCAAAGAAGATACTACGAAGGTGGCCGGTTTTGTACAATCCGGTTCACAATACATGCAAGTTCGACCGAAGCTTTTCTATTACAGCTCGAGTGCGGCGTTTAACGCCAACAACGAGAGAACGTCACCCCATAGTCTTACCTACATTGTTTATCTGTGATGCTTCTCACAATAACCTTGCTGGAAGGTGGCGCCAGAACTATACACCGCTTGGGGTTGAGAAAGGTGCACGTTGTGCGCGACGGAGACACCCCAACAACATCAAGGACAAACAAATGTGCAGGATAACGCGCTGCTGATCAGACACAAAGCACGGTCCCGATGAAACCATGGCGCTTGGGAGTTGTAGGGAGTTCGATACAATTGGGCGGTAGTTTCGTAGATGGGGTTTCGGAAAACAAACCTAAACGTACGATTCACCCCATGAAAACAAGCCAACGTTCTACCCAAACGTGTCAAGTTGAAACGTGCTGATAGAGTCTGTCGCACTGAACACGTTTTATGCTCAGTAGCCCCAGTTACTATGCAGTTAGTCCCAACATCATCCCACCCTGCGCAGCCCGAGCTCTATATGACCGCCTATTACTGAGCAAAAGGCTCGTGAACAAATTAACCCCGTCTGCGGCCAACGCCAGCAAAAGACAGAGGGTGGCCCCACCAGACCTGACCGGCCAGACGAGGACGACCGCCACTGGGCGGTGCCCTTTTCATCCCTTGCCGCGGGACGAGAAACAGGCGGCAGCCACGAGGCAGTTTGTTGCTTTGATGATATTCACAGGGTTTTTGCCAAATATATCATGGACGAAGAGCGATTTCCGTCGGGCTGATATTTCACCTGGGGAATGGAGGGAATTGTGGAAGCACCATCTGCGTCGGAGTTGTTGGGCGACATCGTTGAGTTTGTAGTTTGAACTACAGTAGCTCCGTTTTTAGATGTACGAAGTGTGATCGGAACAAAGTTTGGCAAAAGCAAGCCCCCTGCTGTAGTACTCGTAAGTATTTTGATAAAAACACTTTTCTTCATGTTCCTCTACGCAGGGTGGATGTGCAGAGCACAATTTCTTACAACGCCTCTGTACATTTATCACCAAATTGTCGAGCATGTATTTAGCTTGAAATATCGAGGATTCCCCAACTCGTTTTGCAAAAACACGTCAGATGGTGGAACCGGCAGCTGTTCGGTTTGCGGTCAACCGCGTAATCGGCATTCGCCATAAATAGTAGAGCCTATTCACGGTAGAAAACTATAGATGAGGGGAGTGCATGTGGAGTTACTTCGTCGATGGTAAGATCATTAATACCGTCGAAGTGCGGACCTACCACGTTCTTGTTAGTCCCTCCGAGCGCCATTGAACAATATGGAATCCTCCCAGTTGATCTCGTGCGCGTGTCTTGGTTGGATGGTGTGCCAGGAAAAACGTTGGGTCCGCTTTAGTTTATGCAACAAATATACATATCGGCGATCATAGTCGGAAAGGTAGGTACATAACCTCTTACCTATTGGCCGCACGAGTATTACATTCCCAACCACTGTCGCGCCGATTTTGGGCTGAAGTTTCATCATTTGAAATAGGCCTACGGTGAGTGGCGGCTGGATACATTAGTTTCCTCTATGTCCTCCACGAACGAAAAACAGGTTCGCAACTCAAGAGTTTGGACTTCAACTCTAAGAGCCACGCTCCATCGCCAAGGAGCGCCCCGCGCTTGGTGTACGTCAAGTGAGGCATGGTAGAAAGACCCATGGCATTAGAAGAAGACCCCAGTTAATCTAGGAAGGCGGACGGGCCCACCTTTATCCGAAAAAAATAATTCCGTACGTGCTGTAAGCTGGTAGACAGCACCGCAATACTCGTAGGTACCAGGTATGAAAGTCCTTTGGGTATAACAAGAGCAGCACTCACAATATCCCCGATACCGAGGGCCATCATGACCAGTGAACGATTACGAAACGAAATGAGACCACGGAACGATGGGCGTACTTGTGCGTTCAATTTGCAACAGTTCGATGTCGGCGACACCATCAGATGCCCCGAGGTTCTCACTGCTGAACATTGCGCACACACTGGAGGATTCCCTCGCTTACCGCTGTCACCCGTTATCTTCTCAAGCTGCTCGCTCAGGTTGTCTTCGGCGTTTCTTGTTTTAAGAGTAGAATATTGTGTCGTCGCATCAGTCTCTCAAGCTTTCACCTTGGAGCGCACCAAGAGGGTGATGCCCTCTGGTTTCACCTGCGCACGTTTGACGGAGAGTGTTCAGGTCTGGGGTCACGGTCATAACTTTCGCGTGTCGCTAGACCGTGTTCGTGCGGACATACAAGGCCCCGACAGATACATATTTGTTCCCAACTGCTGTAGTCCAAGTTGTTAGTTTTCATTGCAACGGTAACTCCTTCGGGAGACGCTTAATGCCCAGACAGTTCCACTTATCAGACGTGTTCGATTAATCTTTGCTTGGGAATGCTGTTTCAATTGCTTCGGGGCATATTTGGTTGTGTGGAAACCTAGATTTCGCTCCTGTTAGAAATAAGATATGTCTAGTGAAGAGGGATACTGATCTTAGCGTTGAGGTGGCCTGTGTCGCGTGGAGCACGAGACTCCTTCTCCGTCGGCGTTCCAGCGAAGCATCTATCGTATATCCAGAGGATTACTCCTCTCGACCTGATGTTGACGCGTGCTACGATAGAGTTTGCCCTTTTAGGAGTTTTTATTTCTAAATGACGGGGTTCCGTAACCCAAAATTGTCGGAGTGTCCCTCTTGTTTAGCAATATTGTATTTTGTTTGAGACCTAGTCACTGGGTTTTCTCATCGGGCTGTCCTTCCAATTTACTCCAGAACAGTTTTCGGGTATGATATGGAGCTCTTAAAGTGAAAATCCTCAGAAACAAATGTGGTGCACCTCTATCGTAGAATGGGTCTGTTAATCTGGTAATCACCCGAATTGGTCCGATGTGCTGTCCTCGCCAATAGCATTGAACCGCTACGGCTTTCCGAGGAGGGTTTGCGGCGTAAAACATAACGTCCTAACAATTGGCGAATGCAACCTACGACAACCATATTTGCTTATTTGAGACGACGCTGGTGACATCGAATTATGGAATGACATTGTTGCGTTGCTTTAAGGACCCGGCCAAGAGAAAGTGGTTCAAGGCTTGGGCACCTAACACGGCAACACAAGCAAACTGCCCTGGTCGTCTTTCTCGACTGTCATCATAAACTTGTCTGCGACGACGGAGCAGTACATCTCATGAGCCGGGCTGTCCGATTCTATCTACTCGCGCTACCGGTCGTTGTATATACTTTATCTCGGACTCTGGCTTTTACCCCATGTTTGGATATATATATATATATATATATATATATATTTAATGAATATTTTATCCACGCCACCACCATGTTTCCGGTACAACCTCTGTTCTGGCCAACTGCGCAGTTTTTTATGATTATTTGGCATAGGCGCTTGCTAATATCACGCACTTGTCCATTATCAAGTTCTTCTTCGCCTGTTTCTACTTGATATACACTGTGTCCTTCTGGTCTAATCACTTCCGCATCGTGTTCAGACCTGGAAGCTAAATACTCTCCTCCCTGTGTCGTCATCAGACATGGATCCAGCGCTAACCCTGGCTTTAACCGGCAGTTCGCTGATCTCTCACCTCGTTCGTTCAGCGAACTATCATTACCACGCATTATATACACAAGCGGACTCTTATGTTGTCTCGCCTGGTTATGTTCTCGTTATTTATCGCTATGTATAATCACCCATACCCTTTTCGCTCTGGCATTCGATGTTTGCGGTGTAGATATTTGCTCTATCTCTGTGTCTCCGACGTTCCAATTGTCGTCGGTCTGCGACCCCAGACCCTTCAAGCTAGTGTTGGCCCTTGTCTTAAATGTGGCTTGCAATCCACTGACGCCTTCAGTGCAAACATCGAACTCCGTTGGGTCGGTGAGTCGCTATTTTGCACATATTTCTGTGTTCGTTGCACGTAACGGTAGTCGAGACCTGAGGTCTAAGTTTCCAATCAGCTTCCCCGGTCAACACATCAATTTATAGTTTTATGCGCTCATAAACTCGAACTATTACTGTACTGCATAAACGTTTGCAGCCTTCGTTTTGAGGTTTTTGAGTGGTTGGTGATCATTCACTAAAATGAATGGTATCCCGTGAAACAGGTCAAGTTTGTTTTCCATTGCTCATACGATATTTGCACCCTCTGACTCTGTCGTGTTCCGGAGTGTCGCTCTACTCAAACGCCTGGTTGGGCGAGTGTTTCCGTCGCTCTGTTCTTCCTCTATCACCGAACGCAGCCCATCCGCTGACACGTCCGTGGTCATCTGAAACGTGGTCTCCAGGAAATATTCAGGCAAAATCGGGAAAGCCTATGTCTTGGGCCTCGACCGTTGATCGAGTAAGGCCCGCACTAAGCACTGTACGTTCAACTGTACACTCGACGTGTGCACCCTTTTGAAATGGATGCCCAGCGTCTTCGTTACGGAGGCTATGTTTGGTAGATATTTCTTGCAAAACCCACCCCTTCCATGAGTGAGCACCACTGACTAACGTCCATGAGCAATGGCATCGTCATTGGTGCTTCTAGGTTTCAAGGACGCATCGCCATTGCCCTGCGTCCTACAACATTAACCGGTCCTACCCCTGGGTGAGCTTTCTTTTGCGCGAATGTGAGATGACAGGTTGCGAGTCTTTCGAAAGGCTTCCGTAAGTCGCTAACATGTTCGCAACCATTGGTTTTAAAACATAATATGTAATCAATATATAAACGCATTCGATCCAGACCCTCACATACTAGTAACATGTTTGACTGGAATTATCTTGGGCCCGACGGAAGTCCCATTGGCTTTTACGGTCTACTACCAATTATGTTAGATGACGTTCGCACCAATGTCAAAGGTTTGGAGTCGTCTTGTATTGACAATGTCTTATCCGCCCCATTAAACCAAACCCGTCGACCCCTCCTACATCCGATAGTACATAATCTACCGTTAGCACCGGTAGAACCTGTAAGAGGGATTTCTCGTTGACACGCGTGGTACTCGCACGTTATCCTGAATCTACTATCAGCCTTCGCATTCACTACAGGTAGATTTGACCAATTTGAGTATGATCCTCTGAATATGCCTGGCGAACGTTTTGCGTCCTTTGTGCTTGCACCTTTATTGCCATACGAAGAGAGTATCCACAAAACAGTCGCAATTTGACAGCCGTGCATCAACCTTCAATTCAATACGGAACGGGTCTACTGTGACAGGTTCTAGACCCGTGGTGTCATGTACAAAACGATGTTAATATCAAAAACAGTTCAACAGTTCTCCAAGTGCGTAAATATCGGCTGTTGTCCTCAGTGCACTTTTTACATAAACTTAAATTTTATTTATGTGCGATGGCGCCCGCCACCACGATCGTGTTCGTAGAGAGGTAATTGAGGCAAGGATGTCTCGTCGTCACGGTAGCCAGTTTAAAAAAAAAAGGCACCCATAAAACATCTCGCCGAATAATACTCGCACACACAGGAGAAGCACCGCCACCAACCATCATCGCATAACAGTGACGGCGGCGAAATTGAGACGTTTTTCTACGCAATACGTCACAACGGTTAACCCAGGCACGCCCGGTCCTGAGGACGCCGGGCTTGTGCAAATTAACTTCGTACAGCTCTCACAATAAAATACTGCGCAGAACCACGCTTGTTACGTGAACAGACAGTTTACAGACAGACAGACAGACAGACAGAAACAATACAAATCAACGGAAGCCTGTACGCTCCCCGCGTTGAAGAGGTGTTTTCCACATGGCAAACGATAGCCATATTAATATGTATCAAGGCCGGTATCCAACAAAATAGATCTTACTTACTTGGTTTTAGTATGGGACTAAAAAACTCGAGTTAAGAAACGGAAAGCTGAGAATTTTTGGCACAGGGTGTTTTTTTTTTGCGGTCCAGAATATATTCAAAGTTGAGCTAATATACGACAAAGTAAGGGAAAAAATCGAATTTACTTCCGAAAAACAAAAGCAATCGAAAATAAAGTTGGCCGGGATCCAACAAAATAGATCTTACTTACTTTATTTTAGAGTGGAACAAAAAATCTCGAGTCAAGAAACGGAAAGCTGAGAACTTTCGGCACAGGGTGGTTTTATTTTTGCGGCCCAGATTATATTCAAAGTTGAGCTAATCTACGAGAAAGTGAGGGTAAAAAATCGAGTTTACTTCCGAAAAACAGAAGCAATCGAAAATAAAGTTGGCCGGCATCCAACAAAATAGATATTACTTACTTGGTTTTAGTATATGACAAAAAAACTCGAGTTAAGAAACAGAAAGCTATGAATTTTCGGCGCAAGGTGGTTTTATTTTAATGATCCGGATTTTATTCAAACTGGAGCTAACATAAGACAAGGTAAGGGTAATAAATCGAACTTATTTCCGAAAAACAATAACAATCGAAAAATAACGTTGACCGGCATCCAACAATTGTATACTTGGTTTCAGTATAGGAAAAAAACTGGAGTTATAAAACGGAAAGATGAGAATTTTCTGCGCAAAGTAGTGCCAGCAATGGCCATCGATAGACATCTCGCACAATCTGTTGTTACCGGCAATGGCCATCGATAGGCATCGCACAACTTATTGTGGCCGGCAATGGCCATCAATAGACATCTCGCACAATCTATTGTGGCCTGCAATGGCTATCGATAGATACCTTCCAAGTCTATTGTGGCCAGCAATGGCTATCGATAGATGCATTGCCTAATCCATTGTGACCAGCAATGGCTATCGATAGATACCTTCCACAATCTATTGTCGCAGACAATATCTATCGATAGATCCCCCCCCTCGTCTATTGTCGAAGCAGTAGACCATTGTTGTGTCTATTGTCCAGGGTGTGCAAAACATGCCCAGTTCCTCTTGGACAACACATCAAGAATGGCACTACGTGCTGGTTCCAGACAAAAACGTAACATTCCACCTTCGGGCAATAACACTATGAATATACTGAAACTCACAACACAAAGCATATCCACGTGACCGCATCAACAAGGGGAACACATCGGTGAAGCTGGTTTTGAAGTGCGATATATGGTTCGTGATACATGGGAATTGTTCGTTACTTGCGGAGGCGTTATTGCATATAGGGATTTAAGCGGTCAATAGTAAAATCCATGTGATTTCTTTAGGTCGTGAATCGGTCAATACGGCGAACAATTCGACTCAAGACGTGTTGACATGATCATATCAACAAGGGGAAGACGTCGGTGACACTTGTTTTGTTATGCGAGCCGTACAAGTGTGTTGTAATAAACGCCTTCCCAAGCACTAAAACAATGCATTGAGCTTTTTGGAAACCCTAGGGGAACTATTTACTCTCACGGAAATCAGACTTGCGCTCTGATTGAAGAAGCGTCGGAAACTGAGCTTTGACAGGGGTGTTCTTGACGAGCTTGCGAAAAAACGACACATTGACCTTTTTTGTTTTCATCTTTTCGCCCGTAATTTTCGGTCAAAGCTGTCTAAAATAGTTTTTTTTTAAACGTTAAAATTGACCTCCTTCAGCAAAAAAGCATGTTTTTTACAAAGTCAATCTGACGTTTGTTTGTATGGTCATGAAGAGCAACCCCGCCAAATCTCGTTTTCCAACTCGTCTTCAATAATGGCGCAAACGATTGAAGCCGAAAAGTTCCGGCTGTCGCTGGAACCAGCTCGCACTGGTTATATTGCCCAAAGGAAAGAGAAGCAGACAGCATGAACTCCTGCTGAGTACTCGTACTAGTAATTGGTAGTAACGAGGCGTGGCGTCATAATCTAATCTTATTTTTTTATTTTTTTTTTTATTTCCCATTAATTATCTTCACTCGTCTTTCTCCTTCTCCCTCCCTAGTCGTACGTCAGATCCGGGGGCACTACGCAGGCTCTTCTCCCTCCTCCCCACTACGGT
>JAYJME010001590.1:0-15933 GCA_036873775.1 Costaria costata
TTACTCACGAATAAAGTATCGCTTTCCACGCTAAATTGCGATTTTTTCACTCTCGAGAGATTCGAACCCGCAACCTACCCTTCAGAAGGTTTACGAGGTTACCAACTGAGCCACTGGGTCCCCGTGGTGCTTATCGTGTACGACGGTGTACAACACCCCCCCCTCGGGGCGAATTTCAACCGTCAGATTCTCGACGACCGGTAGAGTTTAACGCCGAGCGATGTGTCTGTGGAAATATGTCGACGGCATCTTCCGAAAGCCACCATTTTCTTTTCTTTGTGCTTCCCTTAACCCTTTTACGAGCGCAAAAAAATATCCCACACTATTTCCAAGTAGTTTTGTCCCCAAAACCGTTTCCTACTCTATAATGGGAGGGGTTAAAGGCTGATTTTGGAGGAAAATTCGTCAGAGGGGGGTGTATTATGTTGTACACCGGTAGTCGTAGAGCTCCCCGCTTCAAGGTCTTTTACCGATTCGTCCTCTCTTAACTCCGCCTCCACTGTTTCGATTCTGGCTTGTCAGTTGATGCTCGTCGATGCTGGCAGGGGACAAGAGGCGTTGGAGTTGGAAGAAACTCTGCTGGGCTACCTCAGGGACGACGACGCGAGGCGCCACGATGTTCTGGAGGGGGACAAAGCCAAGACGCTTGTGTCCGCTACAAAGTGCGTGGTACAATTTATGTCCTCCGCTCCACCCCCTTCGCTTTTCGTTAACTGTTGGTTTAACATGTCCCGGTTCCCCCTGCCCCACCCTTTGTATCCGCTACAAAGCACGTTCTAGGTCCTAAGCTACGTCTTTTGTTGGTAACTTTTCAGACTTGACATGTTGTCTCCCCGCCCCCACCGTTATCCACTCTGATATGCTGCAAGTTTTGCCTGATGCGGTTACATTTTTCACTCAAGTCCGCCAACTCTACTGTCACCAGCTGATCAGTAGGAACCCCTGAATGTTCGACTGGCCAGGTTTCGGGACCACGTCCTTGAATGCCTTGAAGAGGAACTGGCCGAAGCTTCGCGCTCAGAGTGGTGCGGCGGGCACGACCGATCTCTCAGGTATTGAAGTCAACGTGGAATGCTTAACCCCTTTAGAGCCGGAAACGGGTTTTGGGGACAAAAATACTTGGAAATAGTGTGGGATATTTTTAGGGGGTAGTAAAAGGGTTAAGGCTGTGAGTTGGCTTCACGGCCAGTTGCTAATATAATACTATTGATGGTTGGGCGGCGATGTAAGCTAACTTTCTTACTTTATTTAGTCTTACTAACATTGTTAATTGAAACACGCAGTTCGAGCCACCGGCGCGCCAGTCCAATGCAAAGGCGACATAATTCATCCCTATTGCTCATAATTCATCCCTATTGCTCATCCTTCTTCTTCCCCGTGGTTTGCTTGTGTCTGGTCCGAATGTTCCATTTTCGCGTGGTGCGGGTTTGGACAGGCGACGACTCACCGAAGAATTGATCAAGTCGATCGGGATGTGCATTAGGTGCGAAAACTGCGGCGCCTATTCTCCCAAAATCCGCAAGGACGGTTCGAACAAACTCTTCCAGGTCAGTTGTGTTTTTTTTTTCTTTTCTTTTTTCTTTTTCTCAAATGCAGTTAATTTCCCTCGCGTATTTACTCCTGTGTTTCTCTTGTGCGGGGAAGCCAGTGTCCCGTGGGAAGATTCAGGTTGCATAGTTTCCCCTCTATTTTTTAGTTGGGAAGTGTTTTTCGCGATATTAATTAGTTCAGAGCATTAAATCGGTGTCTGCAAGTGTTTGGAATGTACATGTAGCGAGCAGCTTCGTGCTTAAATCGGTGTCTGCAAGTGTTTGGAATGTACATGTAGCGAGCAGCTTCGTGCTACAAGTTTTTCGCAATGACGAGTCGTGAATTATGTGTATTCCGAGGTTTCGACCATTGAAGATGCAAATCATGCTGCCTTCCTTCCGAGCGAAAAGTTGGAATCGACTGATCTTGGTATGTCGTGGTTTGGGTAGAGGGGGCTCATTGGGTTCTTTTATCGTTATTACGTTCTTGGTGGTTTAGCGTCGTTGCTGTGGGATTATCGGCATCGGGAGATTTTATCGCTAGTAGCGTTGGTGGTTTATATAATGTTGCTGTGGGATTCTCGAGTGTTTTTTCGTTGTTGACGGTGTTGAGTTTTTGTTGTTGACGTGCCTCTCGTTGTGTATTTTGTATCTTGTGTATTCCGCCGTTTGGCGCCACCATTTTTCCTTTCTTTGCTTTTTGGTTAATGCAGATAGATGCAAAAATGTACTTATCTGCTGCCTACCTCGCGAGCGACATTTTGGCATCATCCGAACGCGATATGTAACTCAACTAAAACAGTGCCTGCAGAGGGATGGTTGTGTTTTTTTTTTCTTTTCGTCGTTCATGGTGTTTGTGGGGTTATGTTTTACGCATCATCCGCTGTGACGAGTCGTGAATTATGTGTATTCCAAGGTTTCGGCCGATGAAGATGCAAATCATGCTGCCTTCCTTCCGAGCGAAGATGTTAACTTGGCCTAACTACGTAAGCCCCAGGAGATCATGGGGGTTGGACGTGTTCGGGTGTAGCAGTGAACTGAATATCAGCGTTAGCTTTTCATGACTAAAATTAATGGGTGGTTTAATTTGTTTCTGTCTTCGTATACGTCACGGGTTTTCTTCTGCTGTCGCCGTCCCGGTAGAAATTGAAGTTGAACACTTAGGGGTTTTATTTTGTGTTGCTTTTCGTTTTTTTTTTTTTTGCCTCGTGAGACGAAATTAGTGCGTTGAGCATAGGTTTTCACTTTTTGAAGCGTAATCCGATTGCCTCCTTTTTCAGCTTTTAAGTTTGTTTTGGTTTTGCCGTTTTCCATTCATTGTTTGTTTCGGATTCCCCACCCAGCGCTCATGAGGCAACGGTTCACGGGGTCGATGTTTGTGATGACTAGATTGATGGATGGTTTTTGAGGCGACTTGTTTTTGACGTCAACATCGGCCAGATATTCGTGAGGCAGCGTAATGTACGCCGTCGACGACTATATAAACCCTTGTCTCGCTTCCGGATTGCTTTCTGCCTTGTTTTGTCTTGCTCAGGTACCGCTCTCTGACAAGATGCGCCAGGCGAACCGATCGTGCAACACGGAAATCGCTTCCGCAGTACAGGTGAGCGACCCCCACGCGCCGGTTTGTCCTCCGAGCAATCTTGAGATTATTATTAATCTACTGCCGTAGTTTAGTCTGGGTTTCATTTCTTTTCGGCAAAGGCTAACTCACTTTTATTGAAAAACGATCGAAAGTGGAATGAAAGTCTGACCAATTTGACAATTGTCACAAAGAAAACAAGCTACTATTTCTCACGTTTGCATAAAAAAATACATATGACTACGATGCAAAAGCAGGCATCATGCCTTGAGTAGGTACGAAGAACACATGGCAACTTTTCGATCGATCAAAGATGACCAAATAATTGGAGCTACGAAATTTAACAGCAGTTGTCCCGATGTACATACATATTTAGAGTGCCCAAAGAGTATGCGTGCATTACGTTTTAAGTACCCTTGGTACTTCCTAAAGTAAAGCATTTGGCGAATTTTCGGTTTAAAAAAAATCCTTTTTATGTGGGCATCCCCTTACTTTCGTACACCCTTGTTTTTTCTGCAACTCCCGATGCAGAGGCGAGATCCCGGCAAAACCACCGGCGATGGGGGAGACGAAGATGGCGACGACTCCGACCCTACGTCCGAGGATGAATCGGAAGACGGAGAAGACATCGACGGTTCCTCTAACGGTGTTTCCGGCGTGTCCTTGGCGGGGGCCGGGGCAGCTCCCGAACCCGCAGGCGGTGGTGGCTCTTCCACCAACGCGCATAAGTTCATGCCCACCATCGAGGTTGAGCTCCAGATGCAGCAGCTTTGGAAAAAAGAAGCAAAGACGCTTGACTTGGTGTTTTCGTCGGGGCGTCGACGAACGCGCGTTGAAACCGGGAGAGGCCCTGAGGAGGCCCGGTCTCTAGGTTTCGCTGGAGATGGCGTTTCTGGTGGAGGGGGGACAGGGGACGCCAGTAGTGGTGGTGGTATTGAGGAAGGGTTTAGGATGTTTTTTGTGAGGGCGCTGGCGGTGCCTCCGCCGAGGTTTAGGCCGCCGATGAACATGGGGGACTTCATCGCCGAGCACCCGCAGAATGTTTACCTCACCAAGGTGCGCAGAGGGAAGGATATGAGCTGTGTCGATTGATCGGCAGGGTTTTTTCTGTGATGGCTACCGTTAATTCTGAATGTTGTCGTTGTGTGTGTGTTTTTTTTTTGTTTTATTGCCGGCCGCGATTTTGTATTGTGGGAAGATCCTTTTGTTACTGACGTGCTTCTGTGAGTACGTTTTTGTTGTGTGTCGGGCATGTCGTCGTCTTGCCTTCGAAACGTTGTTTGGTTGTAACGCCGGCTTTGCTGCTATAGGCTCGGGTGTCGTTTGCGCTATAGTTTTTGTGGTTTCGAGATAATTTGCTCACCACCTCTCTTTGTCCTTTTGGCTTGTTTGAAGCAGGTTATCACCCTGAACGAGCAGTTGAAGAACGCCGAGAGCCTTCAAGGGGAAGACCTTGCCAGGCATGTCGGTTTGAATACAGGGTAGGGTGCCTTAAGCTTCTCCCGAAACTTTGGATGGCCAGGAAGGTTTTTGACATACCGAAAACCTTTTTCGGGACGACCACGACAGTTTTAGTTAACACCGCCGTGTATAGTATCGTACTGTGTACTTTTTTCGCATAATTATTATTTTGAAGTTGTTTTTACCACAGCCTGTTCTTGTACTTTCACCCCCCCTTAAAATTTGGAAATGTTTGGATGCGAGCTGTTGTGGGCCTTTAATTAACCCTTTTACTACCCCAAAAAAAATCCACACTATTCCCAAGTAGTTTGTCTCTAAAACCGTTTTCGGCTTTAACGGGGTTGATGTTATTTCGTTGAACCGTCATGTTTTTTTTATTCCGACCGGTTTTCAAATGATGTGAACACGCAATAATTCTGACGTCAGTGAGGAATAATTTCGCGAGCTTTTTAACACTGATGAAAACCGACAAGGAACGATCAGGCTTTTTTTGTAGAAGCCGTAGCGCTGGTTATTTGATATTTTCTTATGCTCTCCCCAGCTGTGTGCAGGTGTCGTATTCTCTTTTTTTATTGCCCTTGCCTGGTTTGGTTTAAACTCGGTTCTCGATGTGAGCGTGTTGCTCTCCTTATATCACTCCTTTTTTCTGTGCAAGGTTGCTCCACACAGTGAGTAGCTCCTTGTAAAGGACCCTCATGCGTTTGGGATTGGGGGTCCCTTACAAGCCGACCGACGTCCCTTATCTAGAGTTGGTGCCGGCCCCCTTAGGTCAGTAGTGGGCAATACTGTTGCGCAGATATTTAGGATGCCTTATACGAAGTATATCGTCTTCCCTCTTGGTGGGGTTCCTTAAATAGGGCTACCTACTGTATTCATGCCTTATCCTTGTCGTGGCCTGGCGGCCGGTGATGTGAACCTTTGCCGACTTCTGAACCCAGAGTGAAGAAGCAAACAAACCTAAAATATATCTACTTTGCTGAGGCCGCCGATACAGCCACCATACTAACCACGCTACATTTTCGCTTTTCACGCATCCTTGCATCCTTCTATCGTACATGGAAGAACGGAAGAAACACTGATCGTTTTTATGAACGATGGGTGCATCACACCATAAACAATATAGAATGCCGCGAGTTTTAGTTTTGAGTCGTGATGTTTTGGTTGTATAGTATCCCGCTTTTGTCTACCGACGTTTTCTGGTGTCTGATCGTGATGGGGCACTATTTTGGACCTTGTGCTCGCGTGTACGCATGGGTTTTACCGTCGTCCTGTTCGATATCTGCCTGTTGTGGTGAGTGGCATTTTTCACCTCTTGCTCACGTGAACTCGCGCATGACTCGTTCTGTACTGTCGTCTTTCTCTTTGGCAGTGTCCTTACAACGTGGATCGAGCTGCAGACTACCGTGAACTGCTACATGGACAGCAGCAAGGACCCTCGGAAACTCAAGGACGCACCACCAGGATTGAGACAGGTAAGAGGGTCGAAGTGATAGTTTTTTTATTGGACAGATTTAGCCGACTACCGTAGTTCACGGCTTGATGATTGTGTTCGCCCCTGCGGTCTTGAGCATCTTACTGCAAATACAAAAAAATGCGCCACGAGTAGTTTGGTAAAACCAGAACGACACAATTCGCCTAAAATATGATGATTAATCGTCTAGTTCGACTGCCAACAAACAGGTGTTGGAAAAGAAGGAGGGTCTTTTCCGGAAGCACATGATGGGGAAACGCGTGAACTACGCCTGCCGCTCGGTCATCTCGCCTGACCCTTATATCGGCACTACCGAGATAGGCATCCCTCTGCGCTTCGCCAAGGAGCTCACCTACCCGCAGCCCGTGGCAGACTGGAACGTCGAAGCGATGAGGGGGTTGGTCGAGAACGGAGCCAACGTTTACCCAGGTGATTTTTTTTTGTTTTTGTTTTTTAACGACTCCCCTTCCATCCAAATCGATTCGATGGTAACGACTTCTCTTTCATTCTAATCGAAACCCTCCTCTATTAATTGTGTACCACCTAGTTTGGTGTACAGTGTTGAGTTTGTTTTGTACCAGGTACCTTCCTACTACTATACATACCTGATACATCTGTTCCCCTGGACCGTACCTCTACAGCCGGAAACGGTTTTCGGGGACGAAACTACTTGGAAATAAAGTGGGATGCTTTTTAGCGGTAGTAAAAGGGTTAAATAGAGCCGGAAACGGTTTTCGGGGACAAAACTACTTGGAAATAGTGAGGGACATTTTTTGCAGTGGTAAAAGGGTTACGTAAAGACACCTTTGACCACTGCTTGTCCTGAAGGTTGTTGATTTTGATACTAGGTTTTGGGACAAACCATTTGCGAAGTTGTGTACCCTGGTATCGTATGGCTTTCGTGCTGTTAGCGTTCTTTCGATCTCCTGCCTCCGTTGCGTCCATCCTCCTAACTAAACCTGCTTGTTTGGCCTATTGGCTTCGCAGGTACTGGTGCAAACTTATGCGAGAATGCCTTGCTTCTCTTGTTTTCCTTTTCCCGGATGAACCTAAACCTGTTACGCTTGGTCGGTCTCCAGGTGCAAACTTTGTCGAGGATGCTTCCGGCCGCCTCCTTCACCTCGATCGGCTCTCCGAGCTGAAGCGCCGAGGGGTGGCAGCGAGGCTGTTATCCAACCCGGGGCAAAAGGTGCTTTGGAAGATTGAAAACGATTCGCACGGGTTTCTTCTTTTCCAATCGGATACGGCTACAGTGGTATCGATATCCATAGCCGGCACGCGGAAGCCGGTATTGTTCACTCTTATTTTTTTCAGCTCAACTCGCAAAGAGTTTTGACACTCCGACGTCGTCTGATTCAAGCCGCGGTTACGCGTGCCTTTTTGTGATGGCGTTGTCTCCACCGGTGCATGCATTCGTTATGTGTACATTAGTGTGTTTGGAAGTTGATAGTCTCATGCCGCTCCCTTCCGTACCTATTGGCATGTGTGCTTCCCTTTGCTGCGGCATCGAGACTATGGACTTCAAAACATACAAATGTACACATACCCAAGCAAGCACCGGTAGAGACAACGTTATCATAGAAGGACACGTGTGACCACGGCCTCTGTTGAATCGGACGGTGACCGAGCTTCTGAAATCTTCGCGAGTTGAGCTGGAGAGTGAATATGCAGAGCTGGTTAGGGCGCCGTAGGTGGCCCCGGTTGTTTGTTGGCGCGTGTGCGCCCAGCACCGCGGACACTGCTGCGTATCGGGGCCTTGACCGATTTCTAGCTCAGGGGACTTCCCATTTTATGAGTAACATAATATCTGTTTGGCTTTCAGCTCACGACAGTATCAGTCAGACAAGAAGAGACCACCCCACGATCCCGACCTCACTCAACCCACTTCGCTCTTGGGTCATCCGGCAAATTTATGCAACGAACGTCAATGATGAAAAGGTATGGAGGCATTTGCACGACGGGGACTGCATGTTGGTCAACCGACAGCCGACGCTCCACAAGCCGGGCATCATGGCCCACCGCGTGCGAGTTCTTCGCAACCCCGGCTACCAAACGATCCGGATGCACTACGCCAACTGCAACACCTACAACGCCGACTTTGACGGAGACGAGATCAACTGTCATCTTCCCCAGGTGCGATGCGCCCGCCTGGTTTTGTTTTTTGTTGTGTAGTTATTTATAACTATGCCAACTCTTAAGTTTGACCGATTAAACTGCCGATTTTGAACTGGTCCTCCTCATTGTTTTTATATTCTTATTTGCAAAGATACGTCCGCTTTGAGTTGTCATCTTCCCCAGGTGCGGTGCGTGCGCCCGTCTGTCTTGTTTTTGTTGTAGTTATTTACAATTATACAAACTTTCGAACAGGGTGAACTGCAGATTCTGAACTGGTGCTCCTTCTTGTTTTTATAATATTTTCCACCAAGATATGTCCGCTGTGAGTGCGACCGATCGAATGATGTAAGTCATCTTATCGAATGATGTAAGTCATCTTTTAGTGCTTTTTTTTCGTTTTTCTAGTTCATGTCTTTTTATTGAGTATTCCACGGTTGGCGTGACTGTTCGTGTCTTTTTTTTTATTTTGGTGGTTTTGAGGGTGGGTACTTGGGGGGGTCTGAGGCGTGTTGGTCTGGTCGGATGAAGATAGCCCAACGAATCATTATGCTGACTTATATGCCATGATCATATTACTCAAAAGCAACGTTGCTATTCTGACGATTTTGCACGATCGCGTTAATGATCCGTGTTGTCTTTTTCTTGGTCGTAGTGCAAGTGTCTACAAAAGAAAAAATTATGGTTCCGCATCGACAACCGGTGTCATTCTCGAATCAATTAGCTTAGTTGTATGTGCGATTTATAGCGCTATCGTTTTTAGCTTTTGACGTAGCACCCCCCTCTCCCCGGTTCTCGAGTTTTGTCTCCATTTATCGTTTTGTGTGGTGTTTTTACGCTGGGTTTAGAGTACCGAGTCTCGAGTCTTTTTAACACGCCTTTCGTGACATAGCGCGCTTCGTGCGAATGCACCAGACGGCTGCTGTGCTTGACCTAAGCTCCCGCTGGTTCTACTTGTGTAGTGTGTAGTTCGGTTTGGGATTTTTCCTATGTATTGGTCCGATTCTAAAACCAGCCACCAAAAATATTTGTGTCGCTACCAACCCAGCACCTACCCACCCGACCGAACCCAACTCACTCAACTTAACACAACCCAATTGAACTCTGAGCATTCCATCTCAACGCATTCCACCCCACCTACCCAACCCATTCTAACCTAACCATGGTGCATTGACTGAAATGTGTCACGTTTCTGCCTCGGTGTTGGTTCGATCTGCAGAACGAGCTGGCGAAGGCAGAGG
This sequence comes from Costaria costata, assembly GCA_036873775.1. Classification (NCBI taxonomy): domain Eukaryota; class Phaeophyceae; order Laminariales; family Agaraceae; genus Costaria; species Costaria costata. Next base: position 9,397 of record JAYJME010001590.1, read on the forward strand.
CCAACCTGCTGGCCTTCACCGACGAGCAGTACCTCGTCCCGACCAACGGGAAGCCGTTGAGAGGCCTCATCCAAGACCACGTGGACGCGGGGGTGAAGATGTGTTCCAAGGTGCGGCTTGTTTCACGTTTGAGAGAAAAAAAAAACGCTAGTTTACACGGCCGCCTAAAATCTGAGGGTGAAGTTGGAGATCCCATATGCGTACGTAAAAAATGACAAATAAAATTCCCCTTCAAACCGAAACCTCATTTGTTTTTACGGAAAACCTCCTTTTTTTATTGTCTTGCACCAGCCCACACAGTTTACGACGTTTAAAAATATGAATTTTCCACCACCGCGAGTTCCTATTTTTCCGGGGGACCATGGTAAACAGGACCTACGGTACGCTCAAAAACCTATGTTTGCCTATTTTTACTGACAATCTACTTGTATGGTACTATTTACTATGGTCCCCCGTTATAGTGAAGAGCTATGACATGGTACGTACCCTATCTAATGGTCCGTTTTTAGAAGTGTGTGTGTGTTTTTTTTGTTTTCCTTTCTCGACGACGACGATGCGTGCATCCTTGTTGTAAATGTTGACGCTTTTTTTTCTTGCTCCGTCGGATTTCTTGGCACCGTTCCAGGACTGCTTCTTCACGCGTGGGGAGTACCAGCAGCTGGTGTATCAGGCCCTTGCAGGCCTGCCCGGGCTAGAGATCGTCCCCCCCTCCGACGACATTCGTACGCTGCCCCCGGCGATACTGAAGCCGGTGCAGCGGTGGACAGGGAAGCAGGTGCTAACTCCCCTCTGATTTAACTATAGCCATTTTTGGTCGGAGTTTACAAACCCTTTTTTGACTCGGCTCGTCTGTTTCTAGTTTTTAGGCTATCGTGGCCCGAGGCGCGTAGTTTGGCCTCTCGTCAATTGTTTGGTTTACTGTCTGGGTCAATCTTAGTATTATTGACTATCTGGTATTTTCTTTTGGCACAGCGTATTCTTCGAGTTTTATCCCCCGTTGCCTCGTCTCACCGGTATGTTCTCTCGGCTCAGCGCCTTCTCCGAGATATATGGCCCATTACCAATGCCCTACTTTCATTCGCCTCCGACTTCCCCCGGCACCACATCGCCTAGCTTTGACTACCTCTTCCACCTCATTTATTTTTTATGGGCGATGTCTCTACCCCTGAAGCACCCGTGCCTCCTACGGGAATACCCCACCCACCCCCCCCCCCCTGGCGTTCATCTCATGGTTGTGCCACCTCATGTTTGGTTTTTTGTTGCCTTGCAATGATGATGCGTGTCTCGTAATAGAGTAAGATAATAACGCCTAACGCTTTCCGCCTGGCTTTCGTTTCGTTCCGCCGCCTCCTTTTTTCGTAATTACCTTGTACAGGTGATGTCTACGATCCTGAAGCACCTGACGGCGGGGCTGCCGCAGCTGAACCTGGACGGCAAGACCAAGACTCCCGAGGTGGCGTTCGGGAAGGCCGAGCAGGAGCACATCGTCGTATTCCGGGAAGGGGAGCTGTTGCAGGTGCGTTGCGACCGAATGGGATTGATGTTTGGGTTTCCGTGTTGATGTGGGTTCTTTTTCATCTTGACCTCTTTAGGACTGCAGTCTCATTTGGGTGAGAAATGACTAGGAATTAGAGTTATATGTGTGTTTCTGAGCAATGCAGTACTAAAAGGGTGAAGTGCTGCGCCTTGTGGTGTGGGTTTTGTTCGGTCCATGGTTGTAGCGGTTTCCTCTACTGCTATGGAAAGATTAGCCAACATTTATTTGGAACAGTTGCTGCAGTCTGTCTTGTCGTGTTTTGTTTTAATTTCCATGGCAGCTATAATCTCGGCTCCGTTTCAAGCACTGCGAAAGCCGATTCCAGTTTTACATGCGGCCAGTGCTTTCCATCTGTTCGTAAAGTTTGCCTTTCTTTTTTCTTGCGGAAGGTTGAAGGAAATGCATCCCTTTTTTCTTCGCAACAGTTTGAACTGTTTTGTTTTGTTTTTTTCCCGCCCCTGGCAATGAAATGCTCTGTTCGGTATGACAGGGTGTTCTCGACAAGGGGGCGTTCGGTTCAACCGAATTCGGCCTCGTGCACGCCGTGCACGAGCTATACGGCGCTACCTCGGCCGGCAAGCTTCTCACGGTGAGATACAGACTGGAATGTCACCATCTCGTAAGTTCGATGCAGCCCGACAAGCGGTGGTAATGCTGAAGTGAACCCTCTAGGCTGTAAAATTGAAAAAGCACGTACAACAGGGGAAAACGGTTGCCACCTGTGACCATGGCTTATTCTAGATGGTTGATGAGGGTAGTCATATGATACGACCTAAGCTGCAGTAAACGTTAAACCCAACCTGAATATTTTGACTTGCAGGCGAAGGCAGGGCCTTGCGCCTAGTTTTTTTTTCATCGTTTTTTTGCTGCATTCGTCTTTCCGCTGCATCCATCCAACAAATATCCAAAGAGGCTTTTCTGTCTATTACTTGTAGGGGTGGGTGAGAGAGCCGTATTCTGCTCTGGAACCCCGTGTTCTTTTCATGTCCTGAGGGTAATTTATAATTTTGGTATAATTTTCTGGCATATCAGTAGCGATATTTTCCTGGCCTCTTCTCAATACTTGCCGCTATTTTCCTTCTGTTGGCGATTTTTTTGTGTGTGCTTTCTGGTTCCAGGCGTTGGGTCGAGTGCTGACGATCTTCCTGCAGTCGGCCGGCCACACGTGCGGAATCGAAGACCTGACGCTCACGGCTAGGGCAGAGACTGAGCGACGAGACATCATCCAAAAGGTGTGAGCACGATAGTTTGATGCCCCAGTCGTGGAGTTGTGATTCCTTGCTGTTATGTTTGCTGGTGCCTTGCTTTTCTTACGTAAATCAGGCATGTTTGACATATGTTCCTCTCAAAACCCGCAGTACGCGCGATTGACGTACTGGAATTATCCCACGCAGCTTGCAGAGATGGTTTCGACAAAATCCTCGATCTGACAGCTGTCGTTTTTTAGTTTTTTATTGTATAACACGTACGTCATGTTCGCTTAGAGTGCTGGTGAAAGCCTCTCCGCATTGATTGTTTAGCTGGATGTGTTGGGAAAGAGACTCCTCTTGCGGGATATTCGCGTTTCCGCTGGTTTTTGTGCTTTGATTTCAATATAAGTGCTTGCATTCGATACCTAGCATTGATGGTATTCGATACTCAGGAAAATACTCAACATTTGATTGTTTTTTTTCGGTATTCGGAAAATGATACGTCCATTAAATCGGTTTATGGTACTCAGGTATTCGGGTAATGATACTAATAAGAGCATCCGATCGGTTTTTCTGCGTTGGTGTTGAAAATATGTTGTTTGTGCCGTGATGGAGAACATGTCCAACACAACGTCTGAGCTTTCCCCTCGGGTGAAAAAAACCGAGGGGCGGGAGGCAACGGCTGGATCGGCAAAATGCCTTTTGGTCAGCCTCCCGAGCCTGATGACTTGGACCGGGTGAACAATCTCTGAGCATACAATACATATCATACCATACAACTATCAAATACATATCATGCTATACAACTATCAAAAGTACTATTGATACCATTTTTCTTAATCCGTCTCGTACAAGTGTCCTTATTCCCTTTTTCTTTTAATAATTGATACGTATCTGTGTGCCATTAATTACATACACTAAGTCTGTTTTCACTGGGGTTGGCTTGTTTTGTTTCAACCGGTGGCGTTGTTTGCAGGTACAGAGGTGCTTGGGTCGAAGAGGGCTGCCAAACACCACTCGGTATACCGTTTTCTGGCTAACACTGCTCTTGTTATACTCCCGTTGGCGCACAAAACCCTATTGCCTGTCGATCGATGCAGTCGCTTGGGATTGGACAACGTTCCATGCGAGAGCTACTCACGGTCCAGGACGGCGGCGATGTTTCGGTTTCGGCTGAAAGCAACAACGCTTCCTTAGAGCAGGAGGGCGGCGGTGGCAGCGAAGATTCGCCGCTGAGAGAGGAAGAAGTGGAGGGCATCCGGCAGAGAACGGCGGCGTTTTTGCTGGGAGAAGGGAGGTGAGACAAAATTACAAGACAGGTTTTAACTCGTACTTTCTATTATTTGTATTTTGTTTTTTTGATGAAAAAGGCATAACATCAGCCGTCGACGTAAAGTCAACCCGTTGTTTCAATATGCATCTAAATTTTTTCCCCCCGTTTGTTTCCGCCTCGTCCACTTCTTTGCCTCTCACTAATGTTGATAGGGACGAGCGACTGGCCGACATCGACAGACATATGCAGAGCGCCCTGGCCCCGGTTTCGTCGAACATAATCAAGGCGTGTTTGCCGGGGGGACAAGCTAAGCCCTTCCCCCACAACTGCTTCAGCCTCATGGTTCTCACGGGCGCCAAGGGCTCGACCGTCAACCACTCCCAGGTACAAAACCAACAATGCACTTTCAGTGGGGTTCCGTTCTTCTCTGTATTGCTGGCCGTACTGTCCGCCTGTTTCGGAGGCCACCATGTATTAGTAGACAACCTTGGTAGTAGTAGGCGATTGGTCGTGCTTTTTTTCTTCACGGACGCGTCAGTAAACTGATTTTATTTTCTACCCGTGGTCTTGATTGATTAAATCTTACCGAGTCGGTGTTTTATTGTCACAGGGGTGTGTGTATGTAATATACCGGTGTATACACCGTTTACCCGGTCACGATCTCCTAACGGTTACTTCTTCTTCTAGCAACCCCATTACATCATTGCATTGTCATTCTCTCTTTGCCTTTGCTTATTTTTCGCGACGTCGGTGGTGAATTTGCAATGACAGGTGTCTTGCGCGCTAGGTCAGCAGGCCCTCGAGGGCCGACGAGTACCGGTGATGGTGTCAGGAAAATCGCTGCCCAGTTTCCAAGCCTTCGAACCGAGCCCTCGAGCGAACGGGTTCATTACTGACCGTTTCTTGACTGGCATCCGACCTCAGGTATGATACATATAGCTATATACTGTATGTTTTGTTTGCCTTTGTTTTTACACCTGGTAAATGCTGCTGTGTCGGTCTATGTTTGCACCGGGTAGATGGTTTTGTTGATGTCATCTGCATGTACTTAGAATTATTTAAGGCCTTTCTTGTGATCGTAGGACTAGATTGTGGCGATTGGTTGATGTGAGAACATGAATAACTGCTTGGAAGATGCCTTACATGGGTAGGGAGGGTGGGTTAGATGTGTAAATTGACTGAAGTAAAACAGAAAAAAGGAAAGCCGCCGCCGAAAGAAGCATAACCCGCTGACGATAACTCTTCATAAAAACCACCGAATTTCTGTTTATACGTGTGGATATTCAAAGAGACACCTGTGTTTCTGAGGGTTTTGTTTAAGGTCGTACGGCGCTCCAATGAGTTTTTTGTGGTGTAAATCATATCAATACTCGTCTTTAGTACCATGTAGTTTGTATATATACTAAGTCTGTTAAGGTCTAGAATGGTGTGTACATTTTGGTTGACGTGCGCTTGTGGGCAGTGCCTAACGTGGTCTGTGATCTTGCCGAATCGTGGTGTAGAAATTGTAAGTTGGCGTGTATACCGGCTTTGCCTCCCTTGTATGTACGAGCGTAGATGTACGAGCGTAGGAGCCCGTAATCGGATGGTCGAACATCGGAGTATAATCTAAAGCCTTGACGTTGGACGTTCTCGAGTTGTGGGGAAATGTAGAGTAATTTTGATGATAGTAAATAAAGCCTCCGCTAACAACGAATGCTGGCTATTGAAAACCTCACGACGAACGTTTACGCGTAGTGCTGTTGCGAACACCATCGCTACATGTACGCCATCTCATCATGGCAACACACACGCGCAAAGCAGGACATCAAAATGCACACAAAATTAATATCCTGGAAACAATAAATGTAACAAAGGAAAAACAAACATAGCTCGCGAAGAAATGCGTCAAAACAGTCACGGACAGCCTTCGTGCAACTCAAACAAAAATCATACACCAAACCAGCTTGATGAACTTAAAAAATGTCAAGTCCAGTGCGTAAAACGGCAACAAATTTCAAGTACGCTCTAGTATGGTACACTTGAATACATGTCCAAGCAAGCGTTCACTTGCCCAAACGTGGCCCTTACGCGCCTTCCTTCATGCGGAAAATGTCCTTCATTTATCCATTACCAGCCCACACGAATGTACGCGTAGCGAAATGGCTTGCATCGCGCGAAGTTTATCATCACGCGCGAGCAAAAATAGCGCACAAATGTACAAGATTCAACAACGTAAACAGTAACTACTGCGCTTGAACAAAAGCAGGAGGTACAACGTCATCACCATCTACAGCGATGCAGCATGAATCTCGAATGTCTCAGTCGCCACTCAATTTGCTATTTCGCGCTTGTGCTGCGTACGTCAAACAAATGTTCATCATGGTTCTATACGTTTCGCTAGGCGAGCGCCACTTATCTCGCTCGTATGTTCGGGGGTCTGCAAGTACTCGGTTCTTTGCTATACTACGTTGAGACGTGTCTCTCTGCACAGAGGCCCGCGGCATGCACACGCAATAAATGACCCCCCTTAACCAACTTTCATAGATACGATGAGA